>JAUCBJ010001801.1:0-35373 GCA_032718475.1 Nemertoderma westbladi
CACATATGACACCTTTTGACAATTTAACGTTTTGCAAAATATGTTTTCCAAAAAAAAAATAAGTTTTCCAAAAGTGTTAAGCCACATTTTGATCAATATTTCGGAGAAAATGCTATATTCGAGCACACTAACTAGAAAAATACTTTAATTTTCATAAATGTTTTCTTATAAAAACACAACAAAAACTGGATAATACAACAACGATCACACAGGTTGTTAAAAACGTTGACATCGATTATCTCAAATTGAAGTTTTGTGGCTTATATAACACCTTTGAAAAAAAATTTTTTCATTAACAATTTTTTCTACTGGACTGTCCGACCATATGGTTCCCATCAATTGGTAAAGTGATCGTTTATTGTTTTGTTAGAAGACTCGCCTCTGTAACCTGCTCCTTTCCCCTAACAAACTTATATGTAGTGTCAATGTAATTTCTCTCTGCTGGACCGATGTAAAGCACGTTGCATTTGTGGGAAGCAATGTTTAATTGCCCGGTTTCAGCCCAATGTTCTAATGAAGATAAAGCACGGACGAGGGAAACTCTATCGGTAGAATTCGCGTACAGCTTTACATCGTCAGCAAAAAGTTTACAGGCAACAGGATCAACAACATCGGGTAAATCGTTTATAAATAACAAGAACAATAAGGGACCACAAACGCTTCCCTGGGGTCTACCTGAAATTACAATCGGAGGAAAAAGCGTTACCAACTACAATCTTTTGCGAACGATTAGATAGAAAGGCAATGAACCAAAGCAACAGGTCACCAGAAATACTATAACTGCTAAGTTTACAGATTAGTTTATTATGCACCACAGAATCAAATGCCTTAGCAAAGTCAATGTAAATAACATCTGTACTTATACGCCCATCCAATAGAGTACACCATTCATTAACACAATCAAGTAGTTGCGTACACCACACACCTACCGTACACCTACAGTATTCCGCAGTTGAATATACCTACCATTTTTGGTGCTAAAATGAAAAGTGCAAGTAACCAGCATTTATCAAATTACAGAATTAGTGAAAACAACAAGAATTGTAGGAATGGTGTTTATTTCAATAACATACAGGTTTTCTGGTGCGCTGATTTCAATGGAAGGCTTTTTAAATTCCGCAGTTGAATACACCTACCATGTTCGGCTGTTGGTGCTAAAATGAAAAGTGCAAGTGTAAATAAAACATAATTTTTCAAATTTTGTAGATTATACCGGTATGTAAGCAGCCATACGTTCTACTGTTCTATGTAATATTGTAAGTTGATATTTTGGATGTGTACATTACCTGATTACAGTATAATTATAAATATAATTACATCCTTCCGGTATCATAAATGATACAAATTAATTTATACTGTATAATAATGATTCCTAAGGTTTGTGTCACAACCGTTACGGCCGCAAGTGTTATTATGGCACTTTATATACATTTGTACGCCCAATATTACAATTATCACTTTGTGTGGAATCATATTCCAAAATGTACGGTAATGTAAATGGCGAGTAAAAAAAACGACCTTCCGTTCCTTGAATTATAGGGCCTACATGCTAATATTATAATAATTATAATAATTATTATAATAATATATCCTACATGCTACATGTTAATTTTACGACCGTTACGCTGATTACTACAACTGGAACATATAGTCAAGTTAAACTATATGACTCAAACAATTGATACGAACCAGCTAACGATAGATACTGTATAAAAGATTATAACCATTACTGCCGGGGATCTGGAGATATTGGAAAAACTTGCTCTTCAGTGTAACGGTCTGTGATCACTCTGATCGTACCAAGCAGCAAATGCCATCTACTAATCTTAATTTATGTATATTTAGAGCTAGCAGGTTGACTGTGATTCGGGTGTATAGACGGACGGATCGTAAGGGGTGCATGTAAAGAGCGGACTGCGGACTGCGGACTGCGGATTGTCAATTAAAAGCCCAAATATGCGCGGTCAATTTGAATTATAGCATTATAATGTAAGAATCCGCTCTTTGTTGTCTGGACAAACGGCGGACTGAAGCCAGAAAATTTTAACCTGATTGGCTCAATCATTTACATAGGCCCAAAGGGAACTTTCCTGAATCCTCTTATTGGCTTAAATGTTTTCATGTGACACAGAGATGGAAACCTATTATTTTGAAAACCTATTATGTAGGCAGTGTAGGAAGAACTCTTGAACTTTCAATAAAATCTCTCAGGTTAAGGCCGGTTCACTCTTTTAAGCATGATTCATTCGTAACTCTACTTTGGATGAAGACTTTGGGACTACTGTAGTATGTACTTCTGCTGCCGAAGCCGAGTTATGCTTATTGCTTAAAGGTGTGAACCGCGACCTTATAAGATATTCCTTGTTTGCTTGTTACTTAAATTAAAAGTTTTTACGTTGGGGTCGTCCAAAAAAAAAAGGGGGGGGGGGGGGGGTTGGCTCGTACTGCCACTATTATGTCTCTGTTAGTTGAAACAAAATTGGAACATAATTGAAACATATTAGTCGTACATACTAGTAGTGAAACGTTATTTTTCCAAGATTGACCGACTTATTAGCGTTCAAACATTTCCGACGATGACAACGACAGACGGGTCCACCACTTCTACCCATATGCTAAGGCTCACCTGGACTTACGTTGCTCGCCCCACAGTTAATCGCCCATGTGAAGAATACCAGGATTTCACTTTTCGGTCGACTTTTTTTTGGAATTTTATATATGAAGATTTTTTATTTTTTTAAATTTATCTTTATTAAGTGTTTTATAGCGCTTATTTCTGTCTTATAACCTGTACATATACTAATTTGTTTATTGTTTTGGTTAGATTCAGCCCTTCTGTAACCTGTATTTTTTGTGAAAACCTGGTATTCTTCACATGGGGGTAACTGCAAAGTGAAATATAACGGCAGAAAGTCTGGTATACTTCACATGGGCCCAGTTAATCGTATGTCAGATATGTAGGATATCACAGTCCACACTAAAAAAGCATTAAAAAAAGCACTAGCCGATCAGGTGTTGGTGGTTTTCATTTTAAGGCTGTCATAAAAATTTGGACAGAATTAAATGCCAGTAATTAGATGCGTCCTATTGGATGCTATTTATAGATCCACACCCCTTTTCTTTGCCCCTGTTCCCCCTTTTCTTACGCTCTCTTACCCCCAGCACAGAGAAGATCTTCCCCCAAGCTCCTGCGCTTAGGATGTCCGAATATTCGCTCTCTTATATTTGCGAACAGACAACTGTGACATAAACTCTAAAGGCAGGAAGTATATAAAAATATTGATTGAAATAAATAATCTGAAAATCCGTAGGATGTTGATTATATAGTAGGCCCTTAATCAACAATCCACGTAATTACTGTATAGGATAATTATTTCCTGTATTACAGTGTTGCACAATGGTAAACATTTAAAAGCCAAATGGGATGATTAATTCTTTAAGTTCCCTTTCAGCTTCAGCCTATGTACATGATTGAGCCAATCAGGTTACAATTTGCCGGCTTCAGTCCGCCATTTGTCCAGACAACAAAGAGCGGATTCTTAGTTTGGAAGTCGATAATTCAAATTGACCGCGCGGATTTTGGCAATCCCCAGTCCGTAGTCCGCCAGTCCGCAGTCCGCTCTTTACATGCACCCGGATCGTAAGGCCTACAGTTTGTACCAGTCCACTCGAGTCCAGCCTCAGTAGTCACTGCGTCAGTAGTCACTGAGTCAGAGTCATACCAGTACGAGTACAGCAGTACCACCGGTACCAGCGAAGTAGCAGAGTATGGCAAGTGCACGCACCAGTCAGCCAGTGCACGCCTCAAAAATTTGTTTTGCTCGCCTGAATGACCAGTACACGCCTTAAAATTGTTGTGCACGCCTGAAAAATTTATTAATTGACCAACAAAAAATGCACGCGTAAAATTTTGAACTACACGCCTATCTAGTATCTCAGTATCTACCAGTCTGCCAGTCTACTGTCTCGTCTGACTGTCAGACTGTAGAGCCCGACTGCCCAATATAACTACTATCAGACTATAAGGCGCCTGTGCCCGTGCCCGTTGCACTCCACATCCTGACATCCTTTGCCTGTACTGTATGCTCATTCAGTCATTATTACTGTATAATTTTTGCCAGTAGTTATTCTTATAATATCCAGTACTGCAGTCTGGCAGTACTGCAGTATGGCAGTATGGCGATTGACGGCTTGCCCAATACAATAGAACAAAATACTGGAATAACTGAATAAGGCCACTTACTGACTTACAGTAGGCTGGTTTGAAGCGTTTCTTCTGCTGTTCTGTTCTGTCCTTACTCTCATCCAACCCATCAGCCCATGTCAGCATGTGACAAAATACTAACAACATACAACGTAAAAATACATACCAACGTCAAGACGTCTGCACTGCTCCACTGCACGCCAGGCTGCAAACCACCACTGAACCGCGCACAACGCCTGCGCACAATTTTTCAGCCCCACAATATTGGACAATATACCTACCGCGCATGCACCGAAAAAAAACGCGCACACCACATTTTAACAATGTAAACGAGAAACATATGCCAGCGAAGCGAGCAAAACCTTTTCATTAACATTGCAAAATGAACAGATGAAAAAGAAACGCGAGCAAAACTCAAAGTGAGAGAAATTTGTCCATTCTAACAGCTGAACAGTGCAAAATGTAAGATAAAGAAACGCGAGCAAAACTCAAATTGAGCGAAATTTTTTCCTTCTAACAGTGCAAAATGAAAAAGAAACGCGACTACCAGTCTGCTTTATATTATTTACAGCGTTAATTGTAAAATTTTATGAAAAACCATAAAAAACCATAAAAAACCAAATTTTTCGCCTTTTTTTAAAAGTTGGTTAAACCAAAAAACCATAAAAAACCAATGGTGAGAAAAACCATTGGTTGCCAACCCTGACAACAACTGAACAATCATTAGCCAGACGGATTTCCATGTGTGTGAGACTGCTGGAATGTGAGTGAGTAATGGGGTGTGTTCGTGCTGTGGGTCGAACCCTATACAGCTATTTGGAATACTGGAATATTGACAAAAACAGAAAAAGCGCGCCACACGGCAGCACGGGTTCTGGTAAAACGAAAAGCGCGCCAGCCATGACATTCAATGCGCGCCATGTTCAGACTGTCAGATGAAATATAAATACCAACATTTTGATTTGGGGGTGACAGTGCAGCAGTGACAGGAAATATTCCCACAGGCAGACAGGCACATGGCCAGTTCCCGACCTTGGCGCAAGTTAGTCAGTAAGTCATATTCCCAATTTTGTGATGATCAACTTCTAGTATTAATACCTGAATACTGCATTGATATTACAGTATTAATAGAATCGCAATGAGGTTTAGTTGGCAGGTTGGTGTAGCTGTAGACACCTTCAAAACAAGCATAGAGCAGCGAATAGTTTTTGAGATATTGCAGAAAATGTGAAGTCCGGCCACAAGTCAACATTAGCACCTTGACTGCTTGATGCGATATTGACAAATACACTAAAAATGATACTTCTAATTCTGTAATTATCGCAAGGCATCCGCAATTCAACAAAACAACATACAGACACAAAACAAAACAACAAAAGTTGTATTTATACACATGTACTGATGTACGTAGGTACCGTACACCAACTGACCAATACTGAACTGGTGAACCGGTATAATAAATACAGAAATATCAGCTGCCAGTAATACTGCAGTTTTAAAAAATTCAGTGCCCCTGAAACCGGAAAGAGCCCGCTCACAGCCTCAGACTGTCAGAAGATCAGAGAGTCAGCTGGTCAGAAGGTAGATTACTGCTTGCTGCTGTCCTGGACTACGCCTAGCCTACCTGCCAGCCTGCCTACCGGAACTCGGACAGCTGGACAGACCGGTACCTACAGGTACGCGCTACCTAACTACTGAACTATAGAACTAACGGTAACAGACAGACAGAAATTAAACAAATTACCGTACTGCCGTAGGCCTATTAAACGCAATAATTATACTTGATTTGTACCGCCGAATTATTACCAAGCGTTCAATCTTCAAGCGTTATCAAGATGAGTGCCGGTGGGGGTCAACCTTACATAGGTAGTAAGATCAGTTTGATATCGAAATCTAACATCAGATATGAAGGTATTCTGTTTACCGTGGACACAAATGAATCTACAGTTACGTTGACAAATGGTTAGTCCAGTTATTACAGTTCTTTAGGCCTAGTCAAATTCAAGTACTGAAGTGCTAAACCTAAATCAAAGTAGCTATTATTTACTAGACTGCTATTACTTACACTGTTACTAGTCAGCTAGTAGTATCAGAAGTAGGAACCCTAGCCATGCAGTCAGTCCTGCAGTCCTTACTCCTTAGTCTGCAGTCTTATAAGTCCTAAGAGTACAAACGATCTACCCCCTAAAACGCCCTATATTTGCAGATATTAACCACTACTTGTTTGTTGTATTGCAGTTCGATTGCTCGGCACCGAGGACAGACCAGCGGAGAAACCCCTCCCACCTCGCGATGAGATTTACGAATACATTATATTTAGAGGCGGCGACATTAAAGATATTCATGTTTGCGAAATGGCGAAACAGGAAATACCTGATCCTGCCATTATTTCGGTGAGACATATAATGTACGGTATCACTTCTAACAGCCATTTGCTGATTTGCGTGTTGTTATACAGTTATATATTAGCGGAAATTGGCGCCTTATTTAACATTTATTGGTACGAGAACCAGTACTGGACTATTATACTGGACTGAGTCCAGTATAATAGGTACTAATATTAGCCTTTCCCAAAATAAATAAAACTATCAGATTATAGAACCTAGGTACGGTAAGTAATCATTAATGATGGCAACTGGTTTATACCAATAAATGTATATCGTATATATATAACTATTATCTACTGATTATTGGGAAAAAATTAGTACCGGTAGGGAATATTTACTGATTAATTATGTTAAGAATATTTAATATATGTTTAGTTTATATTCCTCTAGAAATTGTAAATCTCAAATTGTTGTAATATTTTCCATTCAGCAACGATCGGCCACTGTAAACCAACACCAGCCGTCCCCCAGCGGTGCCCCCGGGACTACTACCCCCGTCCCCCAGGCCACCTACCAGCAGCCCCCTCCACCACCACCCCCACAGTTCGCCCCCTCCGTCCCCTTCCCCCCCAACCTCCCCAACATGCCGGGCGGGGGTCCCGGGGTTATCGGCGGCGGGTTATTGAACCGACCTGGTCCGTCGGCCTTCGACCATCCCAGTCGTGGCTCGACCCCGCCCCCACCGCAGCTCTTCGGTAGAAAGAGCCCCACTATGGAGCAGGTTTGTTACACTTCCAGCCGTTTTATTATCGTCAATTTATTATCTTTCTGTAATTAGAATTATGGATTATTATTGCTTTATGTTCTGAATCACAGAAATCTGAATCTGAACCTTACAATTCGCCACTCATTGATTCATTAGGCTATAAGAACTGTCGGAAACGCGTATACCGTTAAGACATTCATTGTGGTACCGTACCGGTCGTTATCTTTTTTCATTCTTCTCACAGTCTGATTCTGACAGCTGTATGTACCGGTATCGGTGTATATATGAATGTCGTCATTATTGTTTTGCAATTTCCGGTGACCGGAAGTACAAGTGTATATATTATACATGACCTTTATCTTATGTTTTGTCGGGTATATATTAATAATGTGTGGTAAGCTTTGCAAAACGAAAATATAACTTATATAACTTAATATTGCTTGAGTTTCTGTAATATAATTTAGTCATTCAATTACTAGCCAAACTTATTTATTTGTAATTCTATATCTAATTCTTTATGAATATTTAGATAAAATATTTTTATAATGGCGATGTTATTTTAATGTCTGGTTACTGCCTGCCTAGTTACTGCCTGCCTAGTTACTGCCTGCCTGGTTACTGCCTGCCTAGTTACTGCCTGCCTGGTTACTGCCTGCCTAGTTACTGCCTGCCTGGTTACTGCCTGTCTGGTTACTGCCTGTCTGGTTACTGCCTGTCTGGTTACTGCCTGCCTGGTTACTGCCTGCCTAGTTACTGCCTGCCTGGTTACTGCCTGCCTGGTTACTGCCTGTCTGGTTACTGCCTGTCTGGTTACTGCCTGCCTGGTTACTGCCTGCCTGGTTACTGCCTGCCTGGTTACTATTTATTATACACCGGAAATACTTGAAGGAACCTAGTGATTGATACTAATTAATTAATTAGCGGACACCTTGCTGATACTAATTAATTAATTAGCGGACACCTTGCTGATACTAATTAATTAATTAGCGGACCTTGCGCTGCACAGCTGATTGATTCTGTCATATTCCCTTCACCTCACTTTACCAACTAGGATAAGCTAAAAAAATTCCTAAAGTTTATCAGAAACATAATGCTGTAAACGTAGGAGTGAATGAGGGAAATTAAAAGAAAACGAACTTGTATTTAAATTGTTACTATGACGATATATTATCTAACCAAAATTATAAACCAATCATCTAGAAAATTCCATTTTGCTTTTTATATTAAGTGACGATAAACAGTTTCTAATTGTTTTATTTATCTAGTCAAATCAGATAGAAGATCATCAACTCGCCCACCCGTACGTGACGTCACCACCCCCGCGTTCCAACCGGGGGGCTGCGTTCCATCGTTCCATGGGTGGGGAACCCCGGTACAGTCGTCCACCGCCGAGCCACGAGGCGGACAGACGGAGTCCCCCGGGTCACTACGCCGGCTACAGTCGCGGTCCCCAGCCCTCTAGCGGTGCGACTGGGTACAACGGGCCTCAGTCGTCAAACTACAACAGACCGCGGTAGGTCTCCCACCCTATTACCAGTACCGTATTTGTGTACTTTTACACCAACGCCCTGAATTATATTGTCTTTTTTTATTTCCCCTGTTGTCATCTACAGTAATTACAATAACGAAGTTCAAGTCTACAAATTTCGGATTTCACTACACAATACCCACCCCTGCTGGTGAAATGTAAAAAAAATTGACAAACTAATTCAGGAGGGAGATTTACAAAACTAATTACTAATACTACAAATAAACAATAAGAATAAAAACAATAATACACAACGGACGTGACAGCAACTGACTCCCGCAGTGGTCGTCTAGCCGCCCAACCGCGCAGGCACAGTGTGGGCGACCGGGGGAAGTCGAAGCTTAACGTCCGCTGGACCCAGGATACGATGCAGATACGATGCGTGGGTGGGTGCTCGTGGAGGGATCCATCTTAGATAATCTCTCCTCATATTTTCGGCACTTCCTCTCATTGTGATGGATATGGGCGACGTTGATTGCATCACCGCATTGGTGTCCGACACGCGACGCCGATAAAAGCCGTAAAACAAACAATGTTAACTAAACTATTAAAGATAAAGAAACATAAAAAATCTTCATAACACCTATAAATGTTTTTTTCAACCACCTTTATTAAGAAATCTTTAATTAACAGTTTCCTTTTTTATCCTCTCGCCAGTTGTTATGGTTACAAATCATACATTTATTCCCGCAGTTATAATAATATGGGTTACTCTAGTCGCGATGGTTACGAGCCTGGCAACCGAAGTGCCGGCGTATCGCGTGACTTCTACGACGCGCCGACACAACGGCCGTCCTACAGAGAGGCCAGCTACCGGGAGACGAGCTACCGTCCGACCACTTACCGACCGAGCGCCAGCCCCGCTAGGGGCGTACTGCGGGGCGGACGAGGGGGTGGGGCGCCGCCGGGGGGCCCCAACCGCTCCCGGGAGCCGGTCGCTGAGTTCGACTTCGAGAAGGCCAACGCTAAGTTCGATAAGGACGAAGTCGCTAATGAGTTTAAGAAACTCAGTTTGGGTTAGTGTTCTTAGCGTCACACTATTACTACCCTTTGGGGTTGTCTATATGCTGTCCCGATATTATAGTCTACAATTATTGTTAATAATGTTAAATATATGAACTTTGCTACTGTATTAAGGTCTAAGGATTGTTTGTGCAAATCGAGTTTTCGCGTCGGTTTATTTTGTTTCTGTATTATATTTCCTCATTATAGAACAAAGCTTTAAGAACACATTTTTAAATAACACCAACTTCCTGACTCACTCCCGGTTTACCTTTTTTCCATCAGTGCCAATATTTAACGTCTCCGATTATCTGTTTAGCGGCTGTTGTTAATGGAGACGATAAGCCAGCCAGAGCCGTCGATGGTGAGATTGTTGAGGAGGACGGACAGGATGAAGATGGTACGGACTCCGTCGATGATCCCGCCTTCTACGATAAAGATAAATCATTCTTCGATCATATATCTTGCGAGGCTTTAGATAAAGAAAGAAAATCGTAAGTGTAACTTACAATATGCTGTTGGTTTAGGTATGTCTGCGTCCCGTAGACCAACTACGAACCGAACCCTACAGTACTCCGCGGTCGTAAGCGGTCGTAATCATGATTTTATTTCTGTTCTGTAAGTAAAAGAATCGTTACTATTGATTATAGACGACGGGCCCCTACTTGGCAAGAAGAGAAGCAGCTGAATACTCAGACCTTTGGAGTTTCTAGTGTCCATCAGAACCAGTACAGACGGGGCGGTCCCTGGAGGGGTGGCGGTGGATACAGAGGGGGTCAGATGCCCCCTCCAAGGGGCTTCAGGGGGTTAGTATATGAGATCAAGTAAAGTTAATCGTTTACGATCACTAACTAAGCTGCAGCACTGGTGTCCAACCCCTCCTCCCAATCTCTACAGTAGTGCGGTACCCGTACCGGTAAGTACCACCCAAGGTATACCGTTCGGGAGGCATTGGGAACATATCTAATGCCACGGTTTACCCTAGGCATATTACCAATTGGGGTGCCGTTTCAGCCTATTTTAACATATTAACTTCATTTCGCGAATATTTAATTTCGATATTCACCATTTAAGGTACCTTTTAGCAAAGTACCCGGTTCTAATGGCAGGCTATTCTAACCAAAACAATATACTAAATTTAAATTAAATAAAATAAATTAATTAATTTTAAATTTTAAATAAATTAAAAATAAAACACAGTTTACAGTAAAATTTGTATTTCTAAGGAGATCTAGGCACTAATTTTTCAATATTAATTTATCATTAACCCTATGAGAAGGCTGTGAAAAGTGAAAGATCACATTAGTATCATTGTGTTAGGTGTGATCGGGGGTGTAGCTTGGCCTTGGGTTCGGCGGTCTTCGATCAGTGATTTTATTTATTTATTTATTATTAATTAAGATTTCAATCTCTGACTTGTGCTTTATCGTCTTGGCGTATTTGTTTTCTGTTTACGAACTGCTTATTATTCAACTGATCTCAATTAGTTTTCTATTTTTGGTTGTTTATTTTAGATTTTTTGTTTGTGCCGGATCTTGTGCTCATCATAGTAATAGTTAAACTGTGGTGGTGATGGTGAGCTACAAAATTAGTCAAAAACATTTAAAAATAATAAATGGCAGAATGGTGAATTCATTAACTATGCTTCGCTATTTAAATATTCATTTACGAGTTTGATTTGTAGGAGTTGGTTTAAGTATAAAAAATTTTTCATTTCAGTTTCAGTACCCGCAAGCAGCATTAATAATAACGGAAAAGTGACAATATGATTTGGTTAAAAGTTCTCAATTTTTACTTATCTATGCCATTACCGGATCCGCCACTTCTCCACGCGGACGGTGGTGTTGGTGTACATACACTGTACATGTACGGTACACACAGTAGGCCTTGCGCCCCACTGACTTGGACTGAATTACATATATTCTGGGAACCAGTCAACAAGTACCGGTTTAACAGCCGTACATCAGTACATAGTGCAGGAGTGTCATTACTGTTAGAACCATTGTTAGATACTCGGCCACTGGGTACAGAGCAGAGACTACAGCACGAGCGCGGTAACAAACAATCTGATAATGGCCGGTTTGATCTACCGATATCCTTTCCTGCGTTCAACCTTTTGTACCCGAGCGAACCGTTTTATTAATCAAATTCCTTCGGATAAAACTGTAACCGGGATATTAAACTCGCTTCCGTTTATACCGGGAAACATTTTTCTACGCCAATACGCGAAAACCTTCTACACGAGAGAAAAGGAACACCTAAACATCGGTACTATCGGGCATGTTGACCACGGTAAAACGACACTCTCAGCTGCAATAACTAAAATACAGGCCACGAAAGGTCTGTCGTCTGTGAAGAAATACAACGAAATCGACCGGGCCCCAGAGGAAATAAAGCGGGGGATTACCATCCAGGTGGCGACACTAGAGTACGAGACGGAGACACGGCATTACGCACATCACGACTGCCCCGGCCACATGGATTTCATCAAGAACATGATCTCGGGTACCGCCCAGATGGACGGGGCGATCGTGGTAGTCGCAGCAACAGACGGCGCTATGCCTCAAACTCGGGAACATCTGCTGCTCGCCAAACAGATCGGGATCGATAACATCGTGGTTTACATCAATAAAGTCGATGTTGTTGACGACCCTGAGATGATCGAGTTGGTACAGATGGAGTTGCAGGAGATCTTACAGAACTACGGGTTCGACGCCGACTCAGTTCGCTTTGTCCCCGGGTCCGCGTTGGCGGCTCTAGAGGGGCGGGACGACGCGATCGGGAAGCAATCCATCGATAAACTCCTCGAGGCTATCGACGCCGGGTTCAGGGTCCCCGAGCGGGACAGGAAGGCCCCGTTCCTGCTGAGCCTGGACCAGGTCTACCAGATCGGCGGCCGCGGTGTCGTCGCCACAGGGAAGCTGGAGCGCGGAGTCATTCGAGTTGGCGACGAGGCGGAAGTTATCGGCTTCGATAAGTTGTTTAAAGTCAAGGTCGGTGGATTGGAGATGTTTCATAAGTCGTTGGAGACGGCTGAGCCCGGGGATCAGATCGGGGTGCTGTTGAAGGGAGTGAAGAGAGATGATCTCCGAAGGGGGATGCAGTTGGTTAAACCCGGGTCAATGAAACCCGCGAAAAAGATAAACTCGCAAGTTTATTTCCTTAGCAGCGAGGAAGGCGGTAGGAAGAACCCGGTTCATAGTAAATACAACACGGTTCTGTTCACGCGGACGATGAATGTCGCTTCCTATATTGAGTTACCGGAGGGCCGGGATCTTATAATGCCCGGAGAAGATGCGGAGACTGCGTGGGTGCTGAATAAACCGTGTGTATTGTCGGAGAAACAACGGTTTACGATACGGGATGGGAAGAAAACTGTAGGAACTGGAGTCGTTACTGCAATAATTGAGTGATTCTCTTTATATTAGTTGTCTGTTTAAGTTTTATAATTTACGCTTTTGTGCGTCAGTATCAATAAATCAACAAGGTGTTAATAAAATGATTACCTTAGCTATTTAAGATCTTTTATTTAGTAACCCGAGGTATGCCATCGGGTCGGGACCACGGGATTCATTAATGAAGCCGGGTATTCATCGGTTCCTATGGAAATCTGGGAAATAAAGTCAAGTAATTATTTTTTATTAATTTATATCGATGTTGTCATAACAAAGAGCCTAAGTCACTTTTTTACGAAAATGGGATCATTGATCCATATGTAGCATAAACCTGGCATTCTCTCAGAGTCCCACAGAATGCGTGGTTCCTGGGATATTTCCAATTTTTCATAACGGCCTAAATCAGATAATCAGATAATCCTAAAGTATGAATCCATTAAATTTTGTATTTTTTCAAAAGGTCCTACCCTAAAGTCAATAAGACCAATGTACGATCACTATTCACTATATAATTCACTTTTTTCCGAGCTCGCTCGACCTAGTAGTAGTAGTATAGCTTAGGGAATCAAACTGCATAGTCTTAGATAAGCTTTTTTAGAAGACCGCGTTGATGTTTTATGGCAGAGGAAGTGGTCGACAGGTGCCATTGTATCTACCGTGCTTGAGAAAAGTGTGGTCCATATGAATCAACAGGACTCAATATGGCACTCGGCTTCATCAATTGATCCTACTAACTAGAGAAGCCGTCTCGCAAATGTTTAAAATTTAATCATAAAGGCCTAAATCATAAAAACTTTATATAATAATCAATATTACAACTTTTCTGACAAGAAATGTTTCCTGGCCATTACATATTAAATCCAAGTGATTAACTTTTGTGCTAAAACTATAGAATAGAAAATAGTTTCTGATAATACGTTTTTTTTTTACTTAGGCCCTTTGAAATGACAGGGTTGAAATTATTATATTATATTATGTGTAATTTTATATAATTAATTAATTTTTGTAACAATATTATTACAGTGGCTATAGCAGCCAAGGCTATAACAACAGCTACCAGCAGCGTGGCGGTTACCAGGGTTACAGGGGCAGTTACGGTGCTAAGGAGTACCACCCGCGAGGAAGAGGCAGTTCTGGTGGTCAACCGTGGCGGAACCGTAACGAGTAAAGGACGCCATGTAGCGGAGCTTCCAGGTATTAACTAAGCAATGTCTGGTTCCGAACTGCACCGTTAGTGGTCTTTGGGAATATCGACGTCCCCTATTGACTGATGGGAAGGAATCACTGGACCGATTATTACAATAATTAAACTGCAATACAACTCATTATGGACATTGATTTATGGGGATTTACGCGGCACATTCAAATCTACCGCTAATTTATCTGGGTGACAATAGATTGATTTTCCCACAGTGAATTACTACTTGCATGTCATGTTTCCCATAGATCGGAGGCTTTATTTTGGCGTTGTCCGCTTTGTATATCACGCGTTTACGGGAGTGAATCCCAGGTTGAGTATAATAATATATAATTGCTAGCTAGGGTATTATTGTTGTTTCAACGTAAGATGGATTATTTTATGTCTGAGGTGAAGTGTTCCTATAGAAAGTGAAAGTAAACAGCTTACAGTATTTACCATAATTAATTAATTTTTCAGCTCTGCTGCTAAACTTATAGAATTTCGTTACAGGTCGGATTGTTTGCACTCGATGAGAGTAATAAGGTTAATAACTGTAGTGCGTAGATTTTTTATTAACTGGTTTCTTGTATCGATTATGTATTGTTCTTTTGGTTGAATTAATATCTAAATCCGTATAACCATGTAGGTGAAAGTAAATTAGTAATGGCGAATTTTTACCATCCGTTGTTTGTGCAATTATTGACTAATTGCAATGTATTGATTGACTTACGGTCTTGTTTACTGTGCTAGGACCCCTATGTGTTGTGCTGTAGGTACGGAGATACGGAGATATAGTACGAGATTGTTTGAGCCAATCCTTTTAGGTTTCACGCGTTCCCTTTACTCTTCTAGTATGGTATTGCGCCAACTAGCGTCAATGTAAAGTACTGCATGCGTCGACCCTAATAGGGATTGGTTTATGTGCTGCCCTATAATTAATAACGCATACAGTACGAAGTAGAGCTGTTTATTCTGTTACTATTAGTTATTCGTTTTTCATCATCAATTGGTTGATTTTAAGTATCTTGGGTTAAATGTAATAATAAATATGTCAAGATTAACCCATTTGCAAACTTTATTATTTGTTAATTCAGAAATCATGGGAGTGTTAACTATCTACGTCATGTGTGAGTGATACGATGTTAGGACTGGACATATTATTGTAAACATGTGGCGTAGGACGTAATCCCTAAAGCTTATAACTTACTATTGGGTCCGATAGTGGCCATCAGGGAATGCTCTTGGCTTAACTCTAACTTCTGCTATTTACTCTGGTTTATCATTTTGTTTAGAATAACGTGTCACCGTAACCTGCTCCTTTCCCTTAATTTATAATTTTACATACATAAGTATAATATATATTCGAAACAAAATGAATCGAATTAGTGGCTGAACCAGCGCTTTACGTGTTTCAGCCTATTAGAATCATCATTTAGCGCTATCCAGCTCAGCCACTTTCCTAGTACACTTTCCTATCTCTATCAGGCGGAACTACCGGCATCAAATGTGAGTGAAACAGGACGGGAAGTACAGCTAAATAAATATACAGCTCGAGTATTGCTGTCAGTTGTATTATAAATGAGGGAATTTTAATATTATATTATATAATTATATTATATATTAAAATATAATAATATAAATATATTATAATTAATATAAGTGAATTTGAGTTGAGCTGGGGTTGACTTCACTCACACCTCTTTACATTTAATCTACAAAATCGCCTTTTAACAGATTAATAACCGGCGTGTCATGAATAAGGATTATATATAGTGGCCTACTTATTTATTTAATTATTGATTGTCGATTTATATTTTATATATATATCATCACTTAAAAGCAATAATCTATAAAAACTCAGGAATAATTAGTATAATATTAAATTTGAATTTCATAAAGTTAAAAAGTGAAGCTTCTTTTAATAAGTAATTTAAACAGGACTAAGGATGATCCAACTCTATAGCAAATGGAGCGGAAAAAATGAATTCGCCACCAGCGGGGATTGAACCCGCGTCTCCCGATAAACGTTCAGGTATGCTAACCACTACACCACGGAGACATTCGAAGCTTATTTTGTTGTTCATCAAACGCCACTTGGCTTTCGATTCACAATTAAATAATTAATAAAGAAGTAATTCTATATTTCTAGGTCTACTTTGTTAGAATTCCTAACAGATTTCGCCTCTATCAAACAATGTAAAAAAAAACTATTACCACTTTATAGTTTTACTCCATGAAGGGTGATACAACAATGGAGTGCCTGTTCTAACTAAGTAATTACAGTATTTTCTCTAATAACTAGTGTCTTTCAGAATGAAATAAATTAATTTCCTATGGAGAGATCGTAACGGCCCTTCCTTTCGGACGATAAACCACGGTGTTCAGCTTCTTGCTCTTCAAAGTAACCAGAGCCATGCCATGGGTCACCTTCTTCAATTCGTTGCCGACTTTACCATAGAACTCAGCTAAGGCATTGGCAGATGAAGTTGCAGCGGATTTCGATTTCTTTGAACTGAAGAGTCGAGATACAAATTCTCTGTTAGAGATTTCCTTGTTCACAGAATAGTAGGTGACGACAAGTTTACCGGTCAGGGTTCCGGTCCGGGTTCGTTGTAGTTGGACAACACCGATATCCGTCTTGGCCTGTAAATGTTTCACAACATCTTGGTATCCGGGATCTTTTGAGAACTTAGAACCGAACAGACGACTCTCGAAGATTTCCTCGGGGGCTCCAATATCGCCTTCAATCTCATTTCTGTATCCTCTTCTCAGGGTGAATGTGCCGTAACCACTCTTGCCAGCGAGTGGTTTATAATACTCAACGGTTAGCTTTGAGCCGGATTTGCGGATTATAGCTTCTGGATGAGGTGCGTTTGGGTCGTGGGAAGACTTATAGCTGGCAGACAACACCTGCTGTACTCCTTGTAAGAAACTCGCCTTTGTTGCGGGTTTTTTCGTTTTCTTTTTGCTTGAGAAAAGGCGTGCACCTTCATCATTGAATTCCCTAACAGATTTCTCAACCTTTACCTGGGTCATGTAGTCGATGAAGAGAGCGGCCTTGGAACTGGCAAGTTCGATCTTTAGCACAGCTCCTTTTCCCATGGAATTGAGCTTGGCTACAAGTCCGGTGTTGTCTGCGGGTTTGCTCGAGAAAAATCGAGCTTCATCATCCTGTAGGTTTCTCGCTTCTTCTCTTTCTCGGTCCAACTCCAAATGTTCTTCATTGGGTACTCCAGCCTGAACTTCCATAGAAACGCAGGCCATTAAAACAACCAAAATATATATTGGCGTCATTTTCATCGTCATAAAGTGGGAAGATTTTAAGAAACTTACATAAAATATGACCTCTGTGTAATATATGATAACTTCTAAGAAACAATCCCTCAGAGTTTAAGAATATGGTTGCAGCTCTGCCTTGAGATTAATTATAAGTAGTTATATATTATACATGCATACCTTGGGTACTTTGGTATTAAGCGCGGCATTCGGGCCTACTTGAATGGAGTTTCAATTGGTTCATCCTGTGATCTGGAGATTGCCAAATAGTCAATTATAACTGCAAAACAACTGCATTCACACCCAGTCTAGTGCACAAATGATTATTAGGGGTGTTTCACATCATTGAAGTGCGAGCCAGATTTCAGGATTACGTATAAAATTAAATTACTTTTAATTGACTAAGAGACACTGCAGTTGCAGTTTAATTAGTAGCTCACCAATACGCCATTGACGTGCAATAAAGACATTGATATACCCATGGGAGGATTATGTTAATCCACCGGAGCCACATGTTTTATTCCCATCCTTTAAGATCTGTCGATATATCGCTGCATGAAAATATATAATACATTGCATAATACCGCCACTGACTTTTTTTCACTAGAAATGGCCTAATGGCCAGCATTCAAGGAGCATGTTTTTTTATACTACTGTACACCTGGGGCCGCCGTATGCTTTGTTCGTTCTAGGGGTAGTTACAAGGGTAGTTCATTTCTTCATACTATGGTAGCTAGCTAGTTTGGTCGAATTTATCAAAAAAATGCAGCTTATCTGGATTTAAATGAGACGAATAATAATCTACAAACTAAACGGATATATAACGTTGTTGATCACCCCTATGAAATGTTTCCTTGCGATAGATTGGACAGCAAACTAAAGGATTTATTCTGGTTCGATAAGGCGGGTATTGAATTCGTCACAGACTTGATTCGATGCAATATCACCATGGACAGCCGAAGAGGACTTCCGATTGTAAGCGGATTCAATTCCCTACACCACCCACCGAAAATGGGACCAGTGGCATTTTACCAATATAGTTGGCAATGCGAGATTACCAATAAATAATCTCGCCTCATAACCAACTCGGGGGGGGGGGGGGGGCGGCACACGCCCTACGCCACAGAGAGAGGTGAGAGGTCAAACCACCTCAGTAGGACAACCCAGCTAGCGAGGCTAGCACCAGGGGGTAACACCTACAGGGAGTGACGAAGTGACAATTAGTATATAAGCCAATAGCGGGCAGGGAAGCACGTGGGGAAGGACAGGAGGGCATCCATTGGGTACCAAAGGCCACAGTAGTGTAGAGCTGAAACCAATATGTATCAATCATAAAGTTACTCTGATTACTGATTTACTGGTCAGTTGATTATCACACAGTTGCGGACTGGCATAGTTTTGACCGTCATTTCATATGGTAATTTATATTACTATACTGTTGCTGTCATCATTTGTATTGCAATCTATATTGTCATTTATATTCGACTGTGCTATTATCACAGGAATTATTAATACTGAGAAACAAACTCTATTATTTTCCCCAACGGCCTTTGGCCAAAGATATTAGCCCAGCAGCCAAGTGATGCGTACAATCTTACCCGGTCGGGATCTCAGAGTCGATCCCGTCACAGTCAAAACTTTCGACTCAACAGCTGTGACCACAACCCGAGGAGGACAGAGGCCCTAAGATGAGCGAACAGATGCCCCAGATTCCAGAGGGAGAAAGAACACCGCCCCGGACCCCGGACGACACCAACCAAACGATCCGAGAGGCCGCAACGAGACGATACCGGCCCGCCACCCCGGATTCGCCAACGAGGGACGATCCGGATACCCAAGCGGAGGGCGGCCAACAACGAGGAGGGAAAGTCAATGAGGAGTCAACGCGAGGTGACGACGGCGGTCGGAGTACCAAAGTCGCTGGCCAAACACAGGCCGAGGGCGACGAACGGCCCACCAGAACGGCGACGGTGGGTGCCGACGGTACGATGCCGGACGAGGGGGGAAGGTAGAGTCAACGAGGAGGACGTCGGGATGAGTGATCGCCTGCGATGGGCCTACAACACCACCAAGAAGATGTTAAAGGACGCCAAGGAAGGGAGAAAGGTAGACCAGCCTAAACTATATCAGAGGCTAGGTGAGTCTAATAAACACTTTTGTTATTTAGTCCGTTTTGGACAGGGAGAACTGGCGAGTGAGAGGGCAAGGGGGGTTGCCACAGAACTATTTCAATTGTGGCGATCCAAGGTGATGGAGGTGGACGTAGTGTACCTAGGGCCTTACTTAGTGGATGCCAGGGGAATTAAATTAGTGGGATGGGCAGACCCGCAGGATGGCGACTCCGAGGTTAACCCCGAAGATTCGGTATCGTCGGTTAGTAAGAACCCCAGCAAACAGGGGAAAATTAGTAGGACAGACAGGCGACGGGAGTCCGTCGCAACTGATAAGTCCGCTACATCCTCGGTGAAAGCAAGACGGGTGTTAGAGATAGATCTGGCGTGTGAACTAGACATTGTTGCGCTAGATCAAAAGGAACTAGAAAGGCAGTTGGACGAGGGAACTGCGTTGCTAGAGAGGGAGAGAGAATTATCGAGAGAGTGTAAAGAGAGGGTCGAGAGGGTGGCGAGAAACTTTAGAGAGGGAGTATTAGGGAGGATAGAGAGAGAGAGAGGGCAGGCAAACGCTTGCGGGACGATATGCATACCTGGCTGAGGGGGTTAATGCAATATCAAGCGAAACAAAAGCGCCGACTAGAACTGGCGAAAACGGGTTTATCGGAGAGCGAGGCTGGTTCGGGTAGTATTTACGAGGAACCAGAGGTGATGGAAACCTTTGTTAATACCGCACTTACAGGTACCGGACGACAGACCCAGGACTGGTGTGACCGTAGGGCGGGGGGGGGGGGGGGGGGGGTTAATAATAATACGTTTGAGGGAGTTAATATTAATAGTACTGTAATAGATAACCCTAATCAAACCTTTCTTTCAGGAAATAATATTTTACCCAGTAACAATAATCCTAATGTTGGTGTGCAAAATAATTTAAATAATAATATAAATAATACCGAACAAAATAATTTACATAATTTAAACTATAATTTAGGTAATAATAATATAATAAATAACCCCGAAGAAATTAATCAGAGTAATATCATTAATAATGGTGTAACAAACAAGGGCGAAATTATTAACGGTGCGATTAATACAAATGTAGGGGGAACAAGCGAGCCAGCGAATGAGAGCCTGCAAGGCCACACAGTTGCGCAGGGAGGAGCGGGGGTGAATAAACCCAGCGAGGGTAGAGATAATGCATCAACTAGAAGGGGGCGTAGGGGCGAAGTAAGAGGTGATGGAGGGGGGGGGGCTACGGGTACCCCACCACAAGCGATTAGTGGCGAGAGGGGGGGGGGGGGGGGGCAGAGAATTCCCACAAGCTTCAACGGGTAATGCGCGCGGCAAGTTAAGTGAGCCGTGGCACCCAACGGCGGGCGAGAGGGGGGGGGGGGTAAAGAATGTCCCACAAGCGTTGGTGGATAATGCGCGCGGTGAATAAAGTGAACCGCGGGATAGTAGGGATAGTAGGGGGGGACTGCGAATATCCCCAGGGCCGTCCAACCGGGCAGAGGGAGAGACGTTGGCGCCGTGAGTGGGCGAGCTAGAAAACGTCGAGCCCAATTGGAAGACGGAAGAAGAACAGTGGAGTTTATCCGGGAGGTCGGAGCGAGATCTCACGAGGAGGAACACTGCACTGAAACGAGACGAAGTGAGGAGAATCGAAGGAGCATTGCTACGGGCAACCAAAGGGGAAGGATGGACAGTGAACCGTCAGTAATCGAGATGGAGATGGAGAGCCGATGGGGTCATACTCCGGGAGATTGCCGTCGCCCCAGAGAAACACAACCTGGTGAGATATACCACACACCGGGAGTGGGGTACAAAGTGTACCGGTACGAGGATGAAGACATGAGAGGGGATCGAAGAGAAACTTCCCATCGGAACGTAGTTGCCGATTGAGAATATGGTAGTCGCGGGGAGGACTTCTTGGAATATTCGAGAAGATTTAACTTCGGTCCGGAAGGACACAGGCAGACTGCAGGACATACTGTAGGCCTTACTGCACATACTATATACTGCATATAGTATAGGCGATAGGGTGGCGCGGACAACGGGATTAAACCCGGAAGTAGCAGCGTACATACTGGTCAGTAGGCAAGAAGTGGATAGGCCTATACCGGTACCTGCACACCAGTATGACTATAACATGCAGGGGTATAATATATACCCAGGGGAGGAGGGAGGTATTGCCGATAGGTGCATGGGCCCTAACATGATAACATCAACCCCAGTGCCAAATATAACACTGGTGGGGGGGGGGGGGGGCAGGGTGACATTCCCCCATTGCAGTATCAGCAATACACTTAGCCAAGAACGAAAACCCCAAACCCCTCAGACCCAAATAAGTCGTGCGACATGGAGATATGGAGGGGACTGTTACCCCCGATGATATATCCAACACAAGGAAATTCGACTGGCCCGACGGGTGAACCGCACCCAATAGCAAGGGAGTCTGTATCCCAACCATCGAGCGCACTGGAAGTACAGGCGATGGGAATGGCAACACTCATCGACGCGCTAAAGACCAGGATCGAGCTACCTCCAGTGGAGCCATTCAAATTCGATGGTAGTAAACCGGAGGAATACCTGCAATTCCGGCGTATGTAAAGCAATGAAATACTAACGGAGAACTTGACACAGACGGAGTGCCTTAAATACTTACAAGTCTACACAGGGGGGCCAGCATACGACATTCGACAGTCAGTACCAAGGTATTGAAGGAGGATTCACAACTGCATGGCGAGCCCTGGACAGGGAATTCGGGCATCCTGCGAAGATCATCCGACAAACATTAAGGGAATAACATCAGGCGGACTACAGGATAACCCTGTCAGCATTAAGACCTTCGTGAATAAAGTCGAAAAGGCGCTGATTGTGTTAAAGACCCTAGATGCACCTTACGAACTCAACGCATCGAATAACATCACTACAATAGCGCAGGCACTACCGATCATCTGGCTGAGGAACAAGTGGAGAAAGATCGCCTTTTCCATCCGGGAGAAGAAAGGTGTGGAGCCAGGGCTGGAGGAGATGTCGAACTTCCTTAACTATGAGGCGGAATTGATTACAGATCCAGTCTACAGCGAGGACAGTTTGGGGAGGGCGCCGAAAGCTGAATACAACAGGCCTAAACCCAAACACAGTGCGGCGAATGCACTACCAAAATTAAGACAGTCACTACTGTACACGGCAACACAGGGGACTTGTAGTCCACAGGCGGCTGGGAGTAGGGCCACACTGTGGCAGGGACAGAGACAAAACAACAACACGAACAAATATAATCCCAATACCCCCAGTAGGCCGAGTCCAAATAACCAAAACACTAAACCGCTAGATATAAATCTACATGCGATACGTGATGCGCTATTCAAGGAATGCTACAATTCAAAATACATAAAAACACATTCCATAAGACCATGAACTGCAAGCATTGGCAGGCGTTGCTTAAACAAGATTGGGTAGCCTACGCTGGTATAAATGGACTATGTCATCAATGCATGGTAGGAGAACACAGATTCAAAGAGTGTAGAGAAACACCAAGAAAACACGACGAGGTAGATGGAAGTAGAGGCCAAACGATGGCGACAAGCACCATGGGAGCGAAGAGAAGGGGAACGGTACTACTCGGGGTGGTACCGGTGAGGATAATAGGAGAGATGACGTTAATGTTGATCGACAGCGGAGCAGCGTTCAAACTAGCGGAAAGTTGGGTGGCCGAAGAGATAGGGTTGCAGACAAGGCCAAGCAAAATGGCGGTAACTACTATCTCGAGTAAGGATGAGGTCTTGAGGATGAGAACGAGACGTTGTGAAATATCAGCCATAGCACCAGGGTGCGATTATGGGGCGACCATCGACCCCATCAAAATAATAGAATCGATTAATATAAACGCCAGGCGGCCCACAAGGATCGAGGTCGAGCAATACCGGTTCCTGGACGATATCGATTTCTCCGTACCTGAACTGGACGTCTCGAAGGTATCTCTCATAGTCGGCATGGACTGCCCGACGGCCTACGAGAGACTACGGACCATATTCTGAGGGGATAGGGAGTGAGATCCAATGGCGATTCTTACACCATTCGGATGGACACTTAGCGGCCCAATTAAGACCAAAATCCCGTTCAGCGTATTGGAATCCTCAGGGTGCATGTTTGCGGGCATAATGAGAGAAATGGAGGATGAAGGAGCAGAGGAGCAACTCAAGAGGCTGCTGCGGCAGGACTTCGAGGGATTGAAGGAGACCGGGGTCGGGACCTCGGTGGAGGACAAGCAGGCGCTGGAGAGCGTCAAGAACTTGATGAAGTGTGAAGGGGGGCGGTATACCATAGGGATGGTATGGAAACAACCGAAGTTACCGCTACCAGACAATAAAAGGATGGTGCTGACGAGGCTTCGAAAACTGAAGCAGACACTCAGGCGGAACCCTGGGGAGGATGAATACATCCACAGGATGATTAAGAAATACATGGACAAAGGGTGGGCGGCCGTGGAGTTACTGGTCGATGAACCAAACATGGACAGGACCTAATATTTGCCACTGCATATGGCTTTGGACCCTAAGAAGGGTAAACTACGAATGGTGGTCGACGCATTCAAAATTGCCATTCAAAATGAATGGCAAGAGCTTGAATGATTATTTACAACTCGGGGATAGAGGTACTGTTGAGATTCAGAAATGGAAGACACGCCTTCACATGCGACATTGAAGGCATGTTCAACCAAGTCCGAGTGATGGAGGAAGACAGCAATAGTCAGCGCTTCCTGTGGTACAACGGTGATGGAGAACCGTCGGAGATACCGATGTACAAGATGGTAGTGCAGAACATGGGGGCCAAATCGTCCTCATTCACAATGACTACAGCTGTAAGAGATACGGTGGAGGGTAAGGAAGGAGAATACAGTGGGAAGGCGATCGACATGATTCAACGCGGATTCTATGTGGACGATGGGATGGGATCTGGAAACACAGTTGAAGAAATACTCGAGATAGGGGCAAAGTTCGTGACATCCTAAAAGGATCCGGGTTCAACCTTACAATATTCCAGTCCAACTCCAAGGAATTCATGGAGGCCATAGAGGATAAACGACCAGAGGCAACGATGGACAACCCCACAACGGCCAAGGGACAGATTATGGCAGATAAGAGGGTGGAGTCGCAGCAAAAGGCGCTAGGAATCGTGTGGAACCAGGAGACGGATGAGTTGGAGTATCAACTAAGTCAAGAGGGCACTGAAATCCATACTAAACAAGGCTATGTATCGTACATAGCAAGGATATACGATCCCCTAGGCCTAGCATCCCGATTGTTAGTTACGGGGAAGCAAATACTGAAGAAAGTGTATTAGTTAAAGGACGATTGGGATGTGGAGGTCCCGGAGGAAATAAGTAGACAGTGGAACAAGTGGACGGGCGTCTTGAGGGGATGGGGACGTACATTTCGCCACGCGTGTACTTCCCCGACGGAGACATGACGGATCTGGATCTGCATATGTTTTCTGATGCATCCTTGGAAGCATACAGAGTGGCACTTTATTTGGTACAGCGAAAGGGGGCTCATAAGCCCAGGCTTGCGTTTAGTAAAGCGAAGTCGACGCCACCAGATTCAGCATCAGTGACGAAACTCGAGCTAACGGCTGCGAGGAGAGGAGTAAGGGTGACAGCATACTTGATGGACACTATACCCAACATAGTGGAGACACACTATTGGACAGATTCGATGGTAGTGTTAGGGTGGCTACACAACGAGAAGACACGATACCCTATATTTGTGGCGAACAGGGTAGACGAGATAAGGGCAATGACCAATCTGGAAAAGTGGCACTACTGCCCAACCGACGACAATCCAGCAGATCTGTTATCGAGGGGCATTGATGCTTTCTCGAGAAAGCAGGAGTTATGGCAGCATGGGCCGCACTTTCTTAACAATAGGTCAAGCTGGCCACCAATGAGGAAGGTAGACCCAGGTACGGAGGAAGTAGCAGTAGAAGAGGAGGGAGAGGAATCGGAAGTGGAAGAGATATACAGCCAATTGGCGAGGGAGATTAAGGAGGTGCCACCGAAACCGAGAGAACCATCAACCGACAACCCAACGGATAGGTTGCTCAGTTAGATCTCCAGCTGGTACAAGACTAAGAAGCTGGTAGCATATTTGAGGGCCTACGGGGATTTCCTCAGGGGAGTTGGTAAGGATACCAAAACGAGACCCATTATCGATCTGGAAGGGGTGGCCAAAGCCGTGATATGATACGAACAAAGGTAGGGGTACGCAGATGAAGTGAACAGAGTCAGCAAGCGCCTTCATCAAGACAGCGAACTCAATCCGCTGTCTCCGCAATTGAATGATGACGGGATCCTGGTGATGAATTCCAGAGTGGTAAACAACAACAGCCTAGTCATTCCACCGAAACCTATATTAGTCCCCAATAAGTCACCAATAGTCCACCAGATCATATGTGATCGCATAAATCGATACTACATGGAGGTACCAATCAAACCCTGACAGAGATACGGAAGACGTTCTGGGTTATCCAACTTAGGAAGAAGGTAAAGGCGGTAGTGGGGCAGTGCCAGACCTGCCGACGGACGAAGAGAGGGCCGTGCAGGAGATGGCGCCATTACCGGCCAACAGAGTGAGGCATCACGACCCACCATTTACATACTGCGGCGTGGACATGTTCGGGCCGATTAAGATAAAGGTGATGTGGCATACAGAGAAACGCTACGGCATTATCTTTGTCTGCAATAACACGAGGGCGGTGGGAATAGAACTTGCACAGGACACTACGGCGTCGGCATTTATTAATGCCTTAGAGAGGTTTGTGACCTGCAGAGGAGGGTCGGTAGAGGTGTTATATTCAGATAACGGGACCAACTTCGTGGGCGCGGAGAACGAGTTGGCCAAGGCTCTCGACATCCTAGAGGGAGATGATGTCAGGGCGGCGGTGAGGAAACATCTCATAAAGGGGGAGAGGAGAACGCCATACTCGCCACATACATTAGGGTGTATGGAGAGGCTTGTGGGAAGCTCCAAATGCCTGATGACCAAACTGATGAACAACCATATGGTCACCGAAGACGTATTGAGAACGTGTTAGCCAAATGCGAGGGGATCATTAATAGCCGACCGCTATATCCTGAGAACGACGACCCGGAATCACTGGACGTCCTAATACCGGTTTATTTACTCATGTTGAGGCCGGTGACGATTAACATGCGAAGTGTAGATCCAGACGACATACATTTGCGTCAAAGCTGGAAAGTCGCCAAGGCAATAAGTGCGGAGTATTGGACGAGATGGATACAAGAGTATCTTCCAACACTACATAAGAGGAGCAAATGGAGGAATACTAGCAGACAACTCAAGAAGGGTGACTTGATAATTGGCACAGACAACACAATTATCAATAACCAGTGGAGGCTAGCCAGGGTAGTAGAAACCTACCCCGACGAGGACGGAAGGATTAGGTCGGTGGAAGTGAGGATCGGAGGAAAGATAGGGGCCAAAGATAGGAAGACCTACAGGAGGGCGGTAGGAAAGTGTTGCCTATTGGAAGGGTCACCTTAGAGTTTAATCGTCCAATATATTGGACTGAGGGGGGGTGGGAATGAGGGTGAGACGCCCTTCCCACACATAAAACAAAAATAATGAAAATATACAAGCAAAATAATAAAATAAGTACTTAGTAATGTAGGTAGTAGATAGTAGTAGGGTACATAGTACTGTAGAACCTGTGGGCACTGAGGGCGCCACGTGAGGAATTGAGGGGTATGTACGCATACCATAGTAATAGGGTACATAGTACCATAGAACCTGTGGGCACTGAGGGCACCACATGAGGAATTGAGTGGTATGTATGCATACCATAGTAGTAGGGTACATAGTGAGTACCATAGAACCTGTGGGCATTGAGGGCGCCACATGAGGAATTGAGGGGTATGTATGCATACCATAGTAGTAGGGTACATAATGAGTACCGTAGAACCTGTGGGCACTGAGGGCGCCACGTGAGGAATAGAGGGGTATGTACGCATACCATAGTAGTAAGGTACACAGTACCATAGAACTTGTGGGCACTGAGGGCGCCACGGAGGGAACAGGGGGGCACGTGGGTACAGCAGGATAGACCGTGTAGGCCGCACAAAACAGACTACTGTACCGCACAGCCCGTAGTGTAAGTATAGGCTATTTGTTGCAGGGCCAGAAAGCTGTCTGGTAGGAAGCTAGTGCAGTAATAAAATTATAGCTAGTCTTCCCTGTATACAAATAGAGGGGTTACTTAAGTAAGTAATCCGGCAACAGTTGTTAATAGCACAGGGAGGGGGAATATAAATAATATTAAAAATTAATAAATTATAGCAACTGGGGGGAGGGAAATCTAGAATCATAATTAAAGTAACAGACAAATTTTACAAATTGGAGGAAATTCGCACTTTGGGGGGTATATTTGCAAAACTATACCAAGAAAGTACAACCTAGGACGTAGGCCATTACTGAACGAAACTTATAACATCCTGTTTAACGGCCCTCACTTAAATTGAGCCTTTGTAAGGCCCCACCAATTGGGTGAGCGCGGGAAAGTTCGTGATGGCGGAGAGGTTAGTAAAGAAGAGAAAGGCGGAGAAGACTGGAAAGGAGTTACTAGTGGACTTCATGCAGAGGCATCCGGAGGAGAAGACGAAAGGATACTACAAACTGCTACCGAAGGGTCACAAAGCGCACGCGCTACAGGACCAGTTTAGGGAGATGCACGAGCGACGACTGGTTGGGACCTACGGGACGCCGTCGTTGGACAATGCGATCCTCGAGCATTTTCGCTATGTAGTAAAGGGGGATGAGGCGAAGTTCAGGATACCGAAGTATCCGAGGGAACCACCGAGGAAGGAGTGGAGGAGGTTTGTAGAATCCGTGAGCAGGGGCGGGACTGTGGAGGATGATGAGGGCTCGAGAAGGGGGTCGGCGGGATTGGCTAGAACTAAACTACTGCATTTGGCAGCGCCAAACGGAGATATCTTTCTATTCGACCTGGGGACCTACGGAAAGAAGAGCGGGCCAAAGCTGAACTGGTTGCCGAGGGCAGTGCAGGACCTTGTGAGACAGAAGACTACAGTTAAGGTGGGATCGGCGATCCGCGACGACGCGGACAGGATAAATGGACCGGACACCCCCAATCTCCTGGACATGCAAGTAGTCTATATGGCCATGACGGCGCCAGAGGGGTTGGGATTGGTGGAGAACACGGGACATTGTGGAGCCGTGGCGATGGGCCAACTGATGGGGCTCGTCTGCCACAAGCCGATGGACTGGGGCAAGTTCCGAGAGGAGTATGGAGCGGAACTTGCGAACTCGCTGAAATGGGGAGCGAGACCAGAAAAGCAGGAGGTATATCAGTTCCGAAGGGGAGCGATAAAGATATATCAGAAGAGATATATCTTACAGGAGGATTGGATAAAGATAGGTTTATTAAACCTATTCATTGCCGTGGTTATCGGAAGAGAGCCGACGGCATTTCTACTATCAGGAGCACCTCTAAATCACAGGAGAGCCTTTAAGGTAGCCTTTGAGGGTCTTGTGGACCACTCAGGGCTGAAGGGCGAGTTGGTATACTACGATAGCCGACACCTTGTGGACAGAGAGGTGGACACACCGTATAAGAGGTGGAAGAAGTTGGAAGCGGATAGAGTCGAGGAGAGGAGACTGGAGGAGGTCGCGAGGAGAGAAAGGAGGGAGGCAGCGGAGAGAGAAGCGGATATAAGGGGAGAGGAATACGAGTTCGAAGCCCAGAACCTGGACGAACTGAGGTGGGGATCGGAGACCTCAGGCGAGTTTCTGGGGGACGAACTGGGATGGATGGAAGGATCACTGAAACAGTCGACATCGGGATTGCAAGCAATGCCCATACCAGGGGGCTCCGAGGGCAATTTTGGAAGGAAGAAACGGAGGGAGCTGGAGGGGTGGAAAGTCATGTGTGGAAAGCAAGGTGGAAAGGGACATAGTGGATCTACCGGGTTCTGTTCCACTCCCGGCGAGAGAGGAAGATGACGACGAGTTCGGGGGGGTAATGCCGCCGATAGAGAGAATTGCGACCCCAGTGGGGGAAGAGAAGGAGGACGAGTTTGGCGCGATGCCGCCGATTGAGAGGATTGGCCAATCGGATACGGACTGGGTGGGCGGGAGGGTGGTGACGGCCAGCGGGGCGAGAGCCTTCTGGGACAAACCCGGCAAGCGGGCCTGGGAGCACGGGGAGCCGGCGATGGATTTTGCGGCAAGTACAATCAGGTTGGGTGAGCAACCGGGTACGGCACCACGAGTAGTGTTTGGGGAGACGATGCCGAGGGTGGAGGAAGACGTCGACATGGGTAGGGACCACAGCGTCCAGATGTTTGCCTATCAGCGGCTCCATAGACCCAGGAGATCACGCGGGGCCAAGGACGACTTGGGGCGGGACGCATTGATACATGGCTGTGATTACTGTGGGAGACTAACCCACCAGGAAAAGAGCTGCCTGTATCGTTTCCAGAATTTGACGGCCTGTCTCTACTGCCGCGAGTCGACCCATAGGATGGGTGCATGTCCGAGGCTGCACAAACGATGCTCAAAGTGCAACTTTTGAGGGCACTTTGGGCGTCAGTGCGATTGGATGGACGACGAAGAGAAGTTCAGGATCTTCGAGGAGTGGGCCGACGTCGGTGTCATGACACAGCAAAGGATGAAGGCCCAGGAGTTCCGGTAGGGCTTCTTTAATATTATTAAGGAGATTATTAAGAGGAGACTACCATTCACATATCAGGAGGTAGAGACAGCGGCATCGTATGGAGGAGTCATTAACACTCAGAGATACCTAGACAGATGGTCGCCAGAAAATAGAGTCGAGTTCAGGGACTTTCTGGCGGAGCATGTGCCGCGGGCGATAAAAAGGATCCTGTGGGACGCTACCAGAGGGAAACAGGAGGGACACTCAGAGGGACCACCTGCGAAGCGATACCAGGAGTTGATAACACCTGCGCCCATAGAACCAATGATGGGGCTTAGTAAGACGGTATCGGCAAGGATGAGGAGTCTCCAGGAGGATAAACCGGAGGGAAGGAAACAGCCCAGACAAGATGACGATAGGGGCAAAGAACTCAGATGGTTCCCAAAGATGGGAGGAACGAACTAGAACTCAGGAACAGGGGTGTGGGTGTGCCTGGAAGGCACCACATGTAGGAAAGAGTACAAACTCCTAAGTGCAAATAATCAAGTGCAATTAGTATGTACGTACGTAAAGATAATTAATTAATAATCAAATATATAATCAATGTAAGTACTATAGTCATATATAACCTTTTCCAACTAGCTACTGGGATTGGGGACCAATTGACTACGACAGGAGGACGAGACATTAGACGGATCCCATTTCTCAAGTGCGGCCGCACTAATGAGAATGTGGGAGCCTGACAGGAGGGAATGGAGAACGGAACAAAATATCGGTTGAGTACAGGGGAATTGGGGGAAGTATGGGGAGGATGCGTAGGGGTGTGAGGAAGTGAGAGGAGTGCAATTCAAGTGTGGGGAGCGAGCATTGAGGGAGGATGAGTCCCAAAGGGACTGGTAAGAGAGGAAGGGACAAAGGTCCATGAGGAAAATTTGAAGAAAATAGTGTGGAGAGTGAGGACAATGATCTCGAACAGAGACGCCAGATACCTTGGTGTAACATAGCTCGCGATTGCACCAAGGATGGGTAGCAATAACAGACCCAGAGGGGCGGTCTGGAAAGCCGACCCCGAGAAGAAATCTCCACCCCACATCCAATATTAGATTGGGTTCCAGCAGAATTGAAGCGCACTTAAGGTTGATGCTATCTTCTCACTGGGAAGATAGCATGGGGGGAGTGTAAGCGGATTCAATTCCCTACACCACCCACCAAAAATGGGACCTGTGGCATTTTACCAATATAGTTGGCGATGCGAGATTACCAATAAATAATCTCGCCTCATAACCAACTCGGGGGGGGGGGCGACACACGCCCTAAGCCACAGAGAGAGGTGAGTGGTCAAACCACCTCAGAGGGACAACCCAGCTAGCGAGGCTAGCACCAGGGGGTAACACCTACAGGGAGTGACGAAGTGACAATTAGTATATAAGCCAATAGCGGGCAGGGAAGCACGTGGGGAAGGACAGGAGGGCATCCATTGGGTACCAAAGGCCACAGTAGTGTAGAGCTGAAACCAATATGTATCAATCATATAGTTACTCTGATTAGCTACCGGCATAGCTTTGATCGTCTTTTTATATGATAATTTATATTACTATACTGTTGCTGTCGTCATTTGTATAACAATCTATATTGTCATTTATATTCGACTGTGCTATTATCACTGGAATTATTAATACTGAGAAACAAACTCTATTATTTTCCCCAATGGCCTTCGGCCAAACATATTAGCCCAGCAGCCAAGTGACGCGTACAATCTTTCCCGGTCAGGATCTCCGAGTCGATCCCGTCACACCGATTGCTCCCGAATTAAAAGTTATGATTGCTTTGCGCTACCTTGCTAGCGATTCACGCCTTCCACATTGACCAATGCACTGTTTCTAGAGCTGTCGATGAAGTGATCGACAATTTGGCCCCCTTAGTTGGAAAGTTTGTTTATTTTCCAACTCATCGTGCGTATTATGTTATATAGGTTAGATTAATTATTTAACACGTACTATTTTTAAACGATATATTGTGGAGGAGGATTTAACGTGGTATTTCGTTTTTTTGTTGTTGTAGAAGTAACATTTTTTTTTTGGGGGGGGGGGGGGGGGTGGGTGGGGGGGTGACATCACTTTAAACTGGCATTTATTGCCTGACTATTGCAAATAGGGGGGGGGGGGGGGGGAGGGGGGGGACTGGACGCAATAAAAATGCATCCCTCTCCAGGGGAAATTCGACGCAAATAACAGCTGATTACTCTCATAATTGAAACTGTAACCTTTTCTATTGTGTCTAGTTTATTGTTTTTGTTATAATAACGTTCCTCTGTAAACTGCTCCATTCCCTAAATTGAGAATTTAACACTGAGGCGGGTTATTAATTCGCCAAGATGGGATGGGATTGATGTTGATTACTGGATGGTTTACTGACATAAAATTTCGATATAACCAAAACATTTCCGTTCTGCTGGAACTGTTTATTTGATATTCAATAAATTTACTTCACTATTTTTACTTCGGGATCCTGGTACAAAAATCTCCTAGGGCGAAACTATTGCCAAGAATGTAACAAGAATAGTAAAGGAGTTACAAGAATGTAACTCCGAAAAAAACATAAAGTTGGTAACGTTGACGTGTTTATATTGAGTCACCACTATTTTAAATACGTCCAAGGTACTCAACCATAAAATAAATCACATTTGATAAAAATTGACTGTTTGTTCCACGCTGAGCCTAAACTACGCCGACTTTGGGTTAGTTTGTAGGCCGCGGAAAATGTCGACTTTGGAAAAACGCACAGAAACATCGCCTAAGATCTACAACATTTATATCCAAATTCTACAATTCAGTTCTATTTCGGAATACGTTTCATTCAAAGTCTAAAATTCAGTTCTATTTCGGAATACGTTTTATTCAAAGTCTAAAATTCAGTTCTATTTCGGAATACGTTTTATTCAAAGTCTAAAATTCAGTTCTATTTCGGAATACGTTTTATCCAAAGTCTAAAATTCAGTTCTATTTCGGAATACGTTTTATTCAAAGTCTAAAATTCAGTTCTATTTCGGAATACGTTTCATTCAAAGTCTAAAATTCAGTTCTATTTCGGAATACGTTTTATTCAAAGTCTAAAATTCAGTTCTATTTCGGAATACGTTTTATTCAAAGTCTAAAATTCAGTTCTATTTCGGAATACGTTTTATCCAAAGTCTAAAATTCAGTTCTATTTCGGAATACGTTTTATCCAAAGTCTAAAATTCAGTTCTATTTCGGAATACGTTTTATTCAAAGTCTCAAAGTCAGTTCTATTTCGGAATACGTTTTATCCAAAGTCTAAAATTCAGTTCTATTTCGGAATACGTTTTATTCAAAGTCTAAAATTCAGTTCTATTTCGGAATACGTTTTATTCAAAGTCTAAAATTCAGTTCTATTTCGGAATACGTTTTATTCAAAGTCTAAAATTCAGTTCTATTTCGGAATACGTTTTATTCAAATTCTAAAATTCAGTTCTATTTCGGAATACGTTTTATTCAAAGTCTCAAAGTCAGTTCTATTTCGGAATACGTTTTATCCAAAGTCTAAAATTCAGTTCTATTTCGGAATACGTTTTATTCAAAGTCTAAAATTCAGTTCTATTTCGGAATACGTTTTATTCAAAGTCTAAAATTCAGTTCTATTTCGGAATACGTTTTATCCAAAGTCTAAAATTCAGTTCTATTTCGGAATACGTTTTATTCAAAGTCTAAAATTCAGTTCTATTTCGGAATACGTTTCATTCAAAGTCTAAAATTCAGTTCTATTTCGGAATACGTTTTATTCAAAGTCTCAAATTCAGTTCTATTTCGGAATACGTTTTATTCAAAGTCTAAAATTCAGTTCTATTTCGGAATACGTTTTATCCAAAGTCTAAAATTCAGTTCTATTTCGGAATACGTTTTATCCAAAGTCTAAAATTCAGTTCTATTTCGGAATACGTTTTATTCAAAGTCTAAAATTCAGTTCTATTTCGGAATACGTTTTATTCAAAGTCTAAAATTCAGTTCTATTTCGGAATACGTTTTATTCAAATTCTAAAATTCAGTTCTATTTCGGAATACGTTTTATTCAAAGTCTCAAAGTCAGTTCTATTTCGGAATACGTTTTATCCAAAGTCTAAAATTCAGTTCTATTTCGGAATACGTTTTATTCAAAGTCTAAAATTCAGTTCTATTTCGGAATACGTTTTATTCAAAGTCTAAAATTCAGTTCTATTTCGGAATACGTTTTATTCAAAGTCTAAAATTCAGTTCTATTTCGGAATACGTTTTATTCAAAGTCTAAAATTCAGTTCTATTTCGGAATACGTTTTATTCAAAGTCTAAAATTCAGTTCTATTTCGGAATACGTTTTATTCAAATTCTAAAATTCAGTTCTATTTCGGAATACGTTTTATTCAAAGTCTCAAAGTCAGTTCTATTTCGGAATACGTTTTATCCAAAGTCTAAAATTCAGTTCTATTTCGGAATACGTTTTATTCAAAGTCTAAAATTCAGTTCTATTTCGGAATACGTTTTATTCAAAGTCTAAAATTCAGTTCTATTTCGGAATACGTTTTATTCAAATTCTAAAATTCAGTTCTATTTCGGAATACGTTTTATTCAAAGTCTCAAAGTCAGTTCTATTTCGGAATACGTTTTATCCAAAGTCTAAAATTCAGTTCTATTTCGGAATACGTTTTATTCAAAGTCTCAAAGTCAGTTCTATTTCGGAATACGTTTTATCCAAAGTCTAAAATTCAGTTCTATTTCGGAATACGTTTTATTCAAAGTCTAAAATTCAGTTCTATTTCGGAATACGTTTTATTCAAAGTCTAAAATTCAGTTCTATTTCGGAATACGTTTTATTCAAAGTCTAAAATTCAGTTCTAT
>JAUCBJ010001802.1:0-131432 GCA_032718475.1 Nemertoderma westbladi
ATTTATAAACCACAAAACAAAGAACAAACAAGGGCGAATTTATAAACCACACAACAAAGAACAAACACGGGCGAATTTATAAACCACAAAACAAAGAACAGACACGGGCGAATTTATAAACCACAAAACAAAGAACAAACAAGGGCGAATTTATAAACCACAAAACAAAGAACAAACACGGGCGAATTTATAAACCACACAACAAAGAACAAACACGGGCGAATTTATAAACCACAAAACAAAGAACAAACACGGGCGAATTTATAAACCACAAAACAAAGAACAAACACGGGCGAATTTATAAACCACACAACAAAGAACAAACACGGGCGAATTTATAAACCACAAAACAAAGAACAAACACGGGCGAATTTATAAACCACAAAACAAAGAACAAACACGGGCGAATTTATAAACCAGAAAACAAAGAACAAACACTGGCGAATTTATAAACCACAAAACAAAGAACAAACACGGGCGAATTTATAAACCACACAACAAAGAACAAACACGGGCGAATTTATAAACCACAAAACAAAGAACAAACACGGGCGAATTTATAAACCACAAAACAAAGAACAAACACGGGCGAATTTATTAACCACACAACAAAGAACAAACACGGGCGAATTTATAAACCACAAAACAAAGAATAAACACGGGCGAATTTATCTATTGACTGATTACTTATATAGATTTTAGATTTGATACATCAAGCATGATGGCGCCTTCTTGGTTTTTATGATAAGTCTGCTCTATCAACTCGTTTATGATGTATGCAGTCGTTAGAACAATGATTATGCGCGTGTTGTTCACTTCTACGTCTCGTCAATCCTAGATATTCGATTTGTATTATGACTGTTCGTTCGGTGTCGGTGTCTTATTGCTAAGTTGTTGTAAATATGGAGACAATGTGATGTATGTGGAGGTGCGATATCTGTTATTAAATACAAATTGCGTATAAGGAATCTGTTGGAAAGTTTTAGGGGCAATACCCCTAAAGAAAGCAATTCACGTTCATGTACGTACAAGTACATTAGTACATTAGTATATAGGAACTATAAAATAGGAAGGAATAGTTGAAGGTTGAGGGTTACTAAATTCATTATTAAAAATTAATAGTGCTGGACGTTTGACGATAGACGATGTTGTAGGGAAATTATATTTTGTATTTATTTTTTAGGAAAATAAGTTAGGGCCTACCTTAGTTTACCTTATATATATCACCAGGAGAAAACTAAAATCCTTTGAATCGTCGACTATAAATTGTTTAAGACATTGTATATATTATACATCAATACATGCGGGTATCGGGAATTTATTACAACAGGTGTTTTTTTTTCTTTCCTTTCCACTCTTCTCTATCACACCCATATCCTTCGCCCTAAATGCGCTACAGAAACTTGTAAATTAAAGGACAGCTATAGCTACTGCAGCAACAAGATGTATTGTTTATGTTTAATGTTTATATTGGATGGATAATAAAATTTGCAATCTGTACGTTTTCATGACTTTTCTATTATTCATCTAAATGTTTCCTATGCGATCCGTATATATCTGTCAGCGTACCTTATATACAATAGCGCCTTCATGGAGTTCAAGTTCTCACACGATACAGCCCCCACCACCCATCCGTGTAGGGGGACCCCACCACCCATCCGTGTAGGGGGACCCCACTGGCTGTTGGCGCTTAATGCTCCATCATATTTGTGCCCCATTTACAATAATTATCTTTTCGCGTGAGAGAGGAAATTGTATCAAGCTGTCAATTTTAATTAAATTGTAATGTACGCCATTTACACATCGGGGGCCATATTATATTTGCATTCTTATAGCCAGTATTCCTTTAAAAAGGCTTTAAGTGGCTAATAAGTTTTATATAGTGGAAATTGTTAAAATAGTTAATTAGTATGAGGTCATCCGAGATACATTATGTCGAGGTCTTTCTGTCGCCGGATAATAACCGGTCGGCCGGTTAACGCAGTGTGATACCGATGGGTAATCAGATAGTTTAGTGCCACTGTCACTCTCGGGAATTAGTTGTGAGTGGGGTTTATTACATCACAGGGGGTCTATTTGCATGGAGAGGTAATGGACAGGACATGACTCTTTTATTATAAGTCGTATTTAGAGTGATTTTCTTCTGCGTATGACACCCGAATTGGAAAATCGTTATCAGTTTTTCCCTTTCCCACCCATACCCGCACTAGTATATAGTATAGTTGACATTTTACGAATTATACACTTATTTTGTGTGACAAGCAGATCAGTTAATGATTTTGATACAGGCGATGAACTTATGCACGATTTAGCCATATTAATGTCATGTCACTCATGGCGATGGTCAATTAGATATATTAAAGCCGCCCTCTCTATTGGGAGGGAATCACCACTACATGTCGCGTCTAATCAGTCTATTGTTAAAGCTAACCCTCCAGATGCATTTATCATTTGTATTTGTTTAGGATTGAAATTAACATCAGTTTCATGCTCTGATATAGTGGTCACTGGTATACTCACTAGATCAGACACCATACTGACTGGTTGCGGTTGCTGTTCTATTCTTTCGATCAATGATGAAGACGAACATAGAATGTCAAGTACAATGACAGCTGCGCAGAGTGTGGTAGTGGTGCCGGTAGTATTAGAAGCAATGATGTGGGGGTAGATTATCGATCGTTCTATTGTCGTATCACTATTCACTATGTAGTCACTAAATTCAACATTTCTAACTAAAAGTCGCCCTTTAACGGTCCGCACCACCATGTAATTTAATCGAATGATTCATGAATTAGGCGATGAGCGGCTATTTGACCGCATTAAGCAGTGAAGGTTCTCCCATATGGACCACATCTGGTGCGCTGTTTGCGGTATAGGAAGGCACTGGGCGGGATGGGAGCATGTATAGCTGGCCTTGGGGAAAATATATAAAGTGAAAGAAAGTGTTCTACAAGTTATATAATGACTGAAATTTGAAACCCTGCCATGCTCGGCGGTCGAACCACTTGTGTACCTCCCAGCTGCATTCAGTATTGCATGACTATACAAACTTTAAACTTACATACTTGCTGAAATAATAAACTTCGGGAAACTTGACGCAAATCCCATCTCGGCTAATCAATTATCCCACCTCAACGTTAAATTCTCAATTTAAGGAAAGGAGCAGGTTACAGTGACATGTTATTCTAACAAAACAATAAACGAAACTCAATAGAACAGTTTTATTTTTGTGAGTAATCAGCTGTTATTTGCGCCGAATTGTCCCCCCTCTATATCTGTAAACTAAAATGTAATTCATTGGTTTGAGAGTTGCGAAATAATTTTTTATCGATATTTTTACATATTTGTTTGTTTTCAGGATTCTGAGGAAACTGACCTAGAATATAGGCTGGAAGGCTCGGTTGAGAATTTGGCAATGTTCGCCATAGACCCAGACACCGCGGTGCTTTCGACTACAGTGTCCCTGGATAGAGAGACCATAGCTAAGCACACTCTAACTTTGCTTGCTATTGACCATGGTCTCCCTAGACTCAGTGGCACGGCTAAAGGTATGTGCGGTGATATTATGTGTGTTACATTTAATCTTAATAATGTTTAATTGGCGCATTCCCTCACATTAATTTAGGGGAGTCTAACTCGCTGGTGTAGTTCAAAGGGATCATATGGATATGAACTTATGTTGACAAATTAACGCTGTGACCGCGGGATTCGAACCAGGGACCTCTCACATACCGTGTGATCTGATAGCTTTCCTTCCACTGACCTACCCCAGCACCACCAGGGAAAAATAATACGAGATAAATAGTGGTAAAGCTCCTGTGAAAGCAACAGCCACAGCGCAGGTCAATTGATTCTGTATGAACCACACCATCGCTCGTCCTTCAACCTCAATTATATTATAATTGTTCTAGGACCCTAGCCCCCTGAACTAGCCGCAGGACAGTAGACACCAGACATTAGCCCCCCAGTACAGTAGCCCCAGGACAGAGTTTATGGATGCTAAATGCTTAGATAAATATAATAACTACAACTAATCTAATATCTAGAATATATATATTTATATGTCTAAAAAACATTATAGAATTATATCGTTTTGCGTCTAAAAAACAATATAAGTAAATAAATAAATGAACTCGTAGCCGAGGGATACTGTCCGGGGGGCATCCCCTATTGTCCGGGGGGCATCCCCTATTGTCCGGGGGCATCCCCTATTGTCCGGGGGGCATCCCCTATTGTCCGGGGGGCATCCCCTATTGTCCGGGGGCATCCCCTATTGTCCGTGGGGCATCCCCTATTGTCCGTGGGGCATCCCCTATTGTCCGGGGGCATCCCCTATTGTCCGTGGGGCATCCCCTATTGTCCGTGGGGCATCCCCTATTGTCCGGGGGCATCCCCTATTGTCCGTGGGGCATCCCCTATTGTCCGTGGGGCATCCCCTACTGTCCGGGGGGCATCCCCTATTGTCCGTGGGGCATCCCCTATTGTCCGTGGGGCATCCCCTACTGTCCGGGGGGCATCCCCTATTGTCCGGGGGGTATCCCCTATTGTCCGGGGGGCATCCCCTACTGTCCGGGGGGCATCCCCTATTGTCCGTGGGGCATCCCCTACTGTCCGGGGGACATCCCCTATTGTCCGGGGGGCATCCCCTATTGTCCGGGGGCATCCCCTATTGTCCATGGGGCATCCCCTATTGTCCGTGGGGCATCCCCTATTGTCCGGGGGCATCCCCTATTGTCCGTGGGGCATCCCCTATTGTCCGTGGGGCATCCCCTATTGTCCGGGGGCATCCCCTATTGTCCGTGGGGCATCCCCTATTGTCCGTGGGGCATCCCCTACTGTCCGGGGGGCATCCCCTATTGTCCGGGGGGCATCCCCTACTGTCCGGGGGGCATCCCCTATTGTCCGGTGGGCATCCCCTATTGTCCGGGGGCTACAACTGTCCTACTATTATAATATCTCCTTATTGTAACATTTTTCTATATTTCAAAAGCGTATATTAACTTCCAAAGAAATCATCAAACAAACAAACCATTTGTTGAATATAATATTAAAAATCAGTCTTCGTCTATATCAAAAAATTTTATTACATGTAAAGTAGTCCGTTTTTTTTTATCTGTAACAGTCTGACACTAGTTTTCACTATTTTAATCAATAAATTCGGCTTTTTCCTTTGATGGGAATTGATATCTGTTTAGCTTAGAGTTAGGAGGTGCGATACATTGAAGTTATATGTGGTTATAAAGTGAAGTTCTACTAAGAAATGTAACAAAACCGTGATCGGGAATTTTACTTTTTTCGAATTAATCGCAATTATTTGTCTGTATACTATAAAATATCAAATACATAGGTTGTATTTTAACGATTTCCGAGGGACTTTTTCTGACAAATTTATTTGTATCGGTGCCACCGCCACTGCATATGCGGAAGACACATAGAGACAAGGTTTATGAGACTCAAGTATCACCTTCAAAGCTTTAAGCAAAACATCAAGATAGACTGTATAAGTATAAGTGTGTTTTTGTTCCGTGTTCAGGAATTTATATCGTTATTATAATAATTAAGTGTCGCAGCGGAGACTTTAGGGATTGTGGGAATTTGCCATTGTTATGTAATGGGAATTTCTGACTAAAGACTAACTATATATTTTATTATGTTTGAGTCTAAGTGAAACAATGTTTGAATGAAAAAATGAAACGAATGAAATTGATATGAGCCGAATTCCCACAGATAGTTCAGATGAAATGTATGTTTGTGTATTTATGATAAATTATGAAATAATTTGATAATTAAATTAAACTATTAAACAGTTTTACAGGGAATTAACAGGGATTAAACAGGGAACATTGGTAAAATTCGCTTTTCGGTTATTTAAATTTGTTCAAGAGCTAAACTACACCATTCCATTATAATTATAGTAATTAACGGTGTCCCACAAATTACAATATTTTTTAATGAACTATATGACATAATAATCGTTGTAATTAATGTAAATGTAAATTAATATTGATATTTTGTTTATTATAGTTGTAATAAACGTGATCGACGTGAACGATTTCTTTCCAACATTTGAGCGAAGCATCTACTCCGTCGACGTCGTTGAAAGCTCGCCAGTCGGTGCGGAAATCCTGCGCGTAAGCGCCGCCGACCACGATGTCGGTCTCAACAGTAAAATACAATACATTTTAGTCGATTCTCAGTATTCTAGAATGTTCGAGATGAATGCGACTACGGGTCGGGTCGTGCTAACCCAACGATTGGATCGGGAGCTCATGGATCATTACGATCTCGAAGTAACAGCCGTGGATCACGGTGATCCATATTTATCCTCCACCGCCGCTGTTATCGTCAACGTCATTGATATAAACGATAATTCCCCGGAATTCTCTCAAACTCAGTACGAGTTTAATGTTCCAGAAAATATCGAAAGTAATTCGGAAATTGGAATTGTAGAGGCCAAAGACGACGATGAAGGAGACAACGGTGACGTCACCTACGTGTTGCTAGGCGACCATCACGACGTATTGGCGATCGACACGGATTCGGGGGCGGTTCGAGTGATAGCGGCGCTGAACTACGAGGACCGGTTCACGTACGAGATGTTAGTCCAAGCCAGAGATAAAGGAGACCCTTCCCATTCTAACACGGCGATTATTGTGGTCACTGTAACCGATGTAAACGACCACGCCCCCCACTTCGAACGGGCCGAGTTCTCGGCCCAGATCAGCGAGGACGCCCCTATCGGGAACTCAGTCCTACAGTTAACCGCGTACGACCAAGACTCTGAGAAGTTTTCTACTTTAATTTACGAATTTGCTGATGAAACTTCTGCTTCGGATTTACCTTTTCAGTTGAATTCCACATCCGGCGTTATAACGGTGCTGTCTGCGTTGGACGCCGAGACTGTGAGGGAATATCGTTTCGATTGTCGCGTTTCCGATGGTTCATTGATGGAGAACGCCGATACCACCTCCGTTGTTGTTCACGTGGGTGACGTTAATGATAACGCGCCCACATGGGAGCAGAATTGGTACGCTGTGGTTCTCTCGGAAGGGACCCCACCCAGCTGGAAAGTAATAGAAGTCACCGCCACTGATCCGGACGATAAATCGCTGATCACGTATAACATAAGCAGAGGGGACGACGATAGTCGGTTCAGTGTTGGTAAAGATAAAGACGCGGCTGTCGTTTCGTTAATCAAACCTCTAGAATTCTCGATCGCTAACAAATATGTTCTAGAACTGGATGCTTGGGACGGCGTACATCTCTCGACAACACGGATCGGCATTAACGTAACGGACGTTAATAATAATCGGCCTGTGTTCTCCTCGTCTACGTACTATATTAACTGCTACGAAAATGTAACAGTTGGCGCTGTAATCGGTAGAGTGGAAGCCGTTGATGATAAGGATAGTGGAGACAATGCGAGGATCTCGTACGCTGTAGTGGAAAATCAGTATATTGATATAGACGTGGAAACAGGGGAGCTGAGGACTGTAGATGTGTTGGACAGAGAGAAGACGGATAGATTTACAGTAGCGGTTACAGCAATCGACCATGGAGAACCTCGTCTGGATACCGTCGTCGATGTCGTGGTAAATATTATCGACATCAATGACAACAAACCGATATTCCAGCAGCCCGTTTACGAGGTTGAAATCTTGGAATCGGTGGATTATAACTTCTTGGTTGTCGAAGTAAAGGCGACGGATATCGATTCGGACAGATTCGGCGAGTTGAGTTACAGCTTGGATGACGATTTCGATGTGTTTTATGTGGATGATACCAACGGAATGGTTCGCACACAAAGTCGATTGGATCGGGAAACGCGGGCAGAGTACGAGCTGGTTGTTATAGCAACCGACATGGCGGGTCGCAGTTCGTCGTGCGTCGTGCGCGTTGTGTTGCTGGACGTTAACGATTCCCCTCCGAAGTGGCCCTCCGATATTGTTAAACTCTCCGTCGTGGAGAACATTCCGGTTGATACGGTGATTGGCACTGTCTCTGCCGAGGACCCCGATGAGTCACCCAATAATGTGGTAAGATTTCCCAAACCCTGGAAGTATTTTAACTTTAAAACCATAATTATTATACTAATATTGCATTGTGAATTGTAGTCTGTTTTCATTTAAAACTGAAGCATTATCAAATAAAATTAATTCAAATTTCGTTATTTTAATCTATTAAATAAAACATTTCAAAAACAAGTTAGATATTTGTGATTTATCTTAACGTGAGTCATGTATTATTTGTATTGATAAATGAACAGCTGATTTAGGTAGGCTGATGTTACCTACGTGACCTACAATTACAATTTACTCAGTAAGTTATTTACGATTTCAACTTTTATTGTGTTTAAAGATCGAGTACGCGATGGTGTCCCAGAGTGTTCGCAACGCTTTCAGCATCGATAGACAGACCGGCGCCATCCGATCCAACATCCCCATCGACTACGAGATCCATAAATCCTATAAACTCGAGATCCGAGCCGCCAACGAGGGTCTCTACGACGACACCCACGTTGTCGTCGACGTCGTCGATATCAACGACCACGCCCCCGTCCTCAGCGACTTCCACGTGGTGTTTAACAACGTGCTAGACGCATTTCCGGACGCCTCTATCGGACGCATACCGGCCTACGACGCAGACGCATCCGACGTGTTAGGTTACTCGGTTGTTAGGGGCAACGAGGCAAACATTCTGCTTATAGACAACGATGGTTCCATTCGTATCAACCCGTTGTTAGAACGATCGATGAAAGCTTTCACTGCAACCATGGATGTGGAGGTCACAGGTTAGTCGATGAAACCTAAATCTGTAGATTTTGCAAATAGAAAATATATTTGGTATCTATGAGCTGTTTTTAAATTTGGTGGACTGGTTCTTAATTTTGGGTGGGTGTTTCGTGTTTGGTTTAGGTAATGTCCTGTCCAGTGTCAATCAGAGCAGGACCACACATTACAGTAATACTGCCGCCAGATATTATTTGTTACATAATAAGAAAAAGTACCCTATAGATTGAGAGAATTTCCCAAAATTCGACTACCAGGTACCACACAAGGCCATTGCCCTCCCAGCTCTTGTGTTATGAAAGCAAAGCCCTGGGGCAAAGGGAATATTTCTCTATAATATAAACAGACAGAGATAACCCACAATATTTACATAAACTAATAAACATAATAGTATGTCTGATACACGCCCCCTCCTGGTTTAGAAAGAGATAAAGTGCTTGGTCAGCCTAATTAATTCCATATCTTCCATTCCGCCGACGTCTAACACTACATAATTGATAAGGCGTGGTATTTTCCCTTAGTTGCCAGTATCATATCATATCTATTAACTTCTCTAATAATAATGTGGTTTAATATCAAACCTGTGATCTAGCTAGACCCTAGAGGCTGTTTACTAAACATTAACCCAATCCAACCCATGGTTTATTAATATAATAACCCAGACGCCAGCACTAAATATTTTTTAGGTTGCCACTAACACCGAGTAAGAGACTGTCATGTAGTGTATCTTTAATAGAATCCACCATCTCAGTCTGGGGTCCCCCAGGTGCTGTAATTTAAACCATACCTAGGATATTGACCCCTGGGGGTGAACAATCCTAATAAAATGCCTTTCTTCTACCACCAGTCTATAAGTCAGTATTCGCCGTAGTCTTCAATCCATCTCCGTAATTTATTACATGGAGACTTTACATTGCAGACATCTTATGGCTAGAAAAGCAAGTAACAAGGCTTACAGCGGTACAAGCTGCTACACTAAAAAGTTTGGTAAGGCCTTAGTGTCCCTTGCCGCTGCCTTTCTGCTGGCAATGATGTGTTTTATAATTTTATCAATACTATGTGACAGGGTGTCCCTTTGATTGGTGCCGCTCAAGGTTATAAATATAAGGTGGTCTATCTCTTTCAGAGCATCTGACATATTCTAGGAAAGAGATGTCTGAATAGCTGTGTGAGCTGTAATTTTGGCGCAGGTAGGATACTGATTCAGCCAAACATTTAATGATTATAATTGACTTTAGAAACTCGAAAGAGGATATTCTTCGCCTTTACTCAAATCGTGAAATAAAGTTTAACAAACAATATTTCACCGTTGCCGTAATTATTATGTACACAATAAACTTTTATTGGTGGCTTATTGTTAGTTACGCAATGTTATGATTAACATGATATTAGCTTATTGTTTTGTCTGCAGGAAAAAAACATTAAGGGTATAAATTGTTTTGGCTGGTGGCTGGATAACCTATGGAGGGAGATTTCAAATCTGGTTGAACTTAAATAAGTTTTATAAGTGGTTCTTATGCGCGATAATAATATAAAAGTTCCAATTTGTAATGGGAACACTGCCGAAAGTTTCATTTTGGTAAGAAAATCACATTAGCCTCCCAAACCAAAACCCTAAACCGGTATTGTTTGCAAGACGCGGATTTGATTAAAGCGAGATGCCCAAAGCGGTTGCTGGTTTCCGCTCTAAGCTATAGATCTACATCAATGCATCCAAACATTCATTTACTTTACTTTTATAATAAAAGTAAAGTAAAGTTTTATTCACGTATGTTTCCAAATCACGCTAAGAGTGGATTAGAGGCTGATTGTAGACTTGCCAAACATTCAACTGCTCACCTTTACGTATCCAATCCATCTACTATTATGTCAATAATTGTAATTCATATTATTTGACCAAGTATACATAACGAACTTACAGTACACACACAGTATTTAACGCTACTATCCTTAATTAATTAAGCCAATAGTAGTTAGATTTACATGTTTTTAAAATTCCACTATAGAGCACGAGCCCCTAAAAATGTTACCGCGGTCAATGTTGAGGTTTATTAATGAAAACAGGATTACTTACAGGCAGCGCACTTTATTAATCTACGGTTGAGTTGTCCTAAGGGTTGTTGTGGGGACAATAGACCATTGAGGCGGCGCCAGATTTAACACATGGTATCTCTTTTGGAAGAAATTAATAGCCGGCTATGTAACGTAATACATCAATTAGTGTGTTAATCGGTCTGGAAGTGGATGTTCTATGGTGAAGGTTGTGGCCTAGTTGTTCACTTTTTCTGCTATGCAGGATGGCCCCTTTTATATCGTGTGCAATGAGGTGCAAATGTTAAAATGCAGATAAGGCACACGTTGCTGATTATTATTGGGTTTGGTTTGGGATTACTTAATTATTTGATTATGAGTTCGTAAATTTTAACCGCATGGGGACTGGGGAGGCCGTTAGATAATTGGATTATCTTTACAGTTTCAGTATAGGTCTAAGGATTATTTGTTTTGTGTATTTGATTAGATTTGGATTAAACTTAGGAATCCGGCATAGTACCGTTTGTGTGCAGTTCAGTACTAAATGCGAAATTGCAAATTAAACTAATTAACCTTTAAACACTAAACACGAAATTGCCAATTATTACATACTTGGTAATGTTGGACCGCTGTCTCAGCCTCCAGGGGTATTCTTTGAGACTTAAAGTGCGGGAGAGTAAAAATATATTGAAAATACCCATGACTGGTGCCATGTTTTGTTATATTGTAGCGCGTATAAGGACGAGTCGTATAGTAATAGTTTATAGGAATAATTGGTAATAGTATAGTAAAGGTCGGATCAATCCTAACTTTAAAGCCGACATGGATCGCTGTCACTCATCACTGTATCACAAAAAATGACTACAAAAAACCACCGAAGATGGCTCTTAATTGATATGATTGAATTATACAAAAATACTTGCATTTAAATTCTTGTATTTATTTAATAGCAATGCAATAATACCATTAATTCGGGAATAAAAATAATTGTGCAAATTATATTTTACAGATGGCGTTAACATTGCTCGAGCTGTCTGCAGTCTAACAGTGACCCCTGTCATCCCATCCGTGCTCAGTTCCTCAATCACTTTCCGACTCTCCACTATGAATTTCCTCGATCTCTATTTCCAATCATTCCGCACAGCCGTATCGTCGTCCCTCGATGTCCAACCTGCAAACATTATCCTACTAAGTGTTCGTCAGTTGGATGAGTTTATGTCAACAGATGTTACCATAGCTGTTACTCACGATGAAACATTTACCTTTCTAACAAAGGTAAGTAAGGAGTCATTAATGTTGGTGATGTGATTTCATTAATAACTTTCCATAGTGTAACTTTTAAAATGTTGCTGCTTTTAAAAACACGTTTCTGTCTCCATATTTCTATTTCACCTTTTTCGAATTTCTGTGGAATTTAATAAATTGAGATAATAATTACACTTGAAGTTTTGTTGGGATTGATTATATATTAACTATTGGATTAGTTTCTATATCTTTAGTTAATTAAACGGACTGTTCTATCTACTTTAGTTAGGATAAGCAGTAAGTAGTACACAGTATACTTAGTGACAAAACTTGAGTGGTTTTACCTGGAAGAGGCGCCTCAGGAAGCTAACCGCGCCACTCATTATTTTATGCCCCCCATATGGAATGCGACTTCCTTTCCTATTAGCATATCTTCCCTTCTGACTGTATAAGAAGCAGTAACACGTCTAGGAAACTAGTATACCGTTTGGTATGACTCATACATAAATCACGCCCCCACCCCCTCCCATTTCGATTGATTCAGCATTGACGATTGACTGAGAGATTGGGATTTTTTGTGGATTATACTATATTTAATTGTTATTTATCTATACAGGAGTTTCTAAGTGAAAAACTTAGTTTCGCTGAGGAGAATATATCGGCGATAATGAAAGTAACTGCGGAGATCCGAAGAGATAATCTTTGTACGTCCGAGCCGTGTAGTTTATGGTATAAGTGCCGCCCTGTTACACAGTACCAATCCGCTCAACCCTTCACAACCTCAACTAATTTGATGTTTCGTTCTGTCAACATCGTAAGTAGACGTAAATTAAGTTTGTAAGCACTTTTCTGTTATATTTATTTCGGCATTAATCCAAAATGTAATAGGGTTGGTGCGCGAAAAAATACCGGTCAGGCAATCTGCCGAGTTTACAATTGTGAACAACATTATATCAATGTTCATTACCATGAATTTAATTAATTATAGAGTCAAAAGATGCGCAAGACTCCCCGCTTTCAATTGATATAAGCCATGTTTGAAATGATTGAGATTAAATGTGTATTTGAATGGATCTAAAATCATCCTCCATAGAAACCAACATAAGAAATTATCAAAGCACTGCGTAGTGACGTCAAATATGTAGTCAAATATGTAGCAGCCAATCACAGCTGATTTTCAAAATTGGCTTCCCGCGTTTACTTAAACCCGCAATTTCCACGTGTTTTTACAAAACACACCCCGCCACTCGATTCAGGGCACCTTGTTACCTTATTCAACTGTTTCTAGCCCGTCAATTTTTTCGCGCACCGACCCTATTCTTAATCAATATCCTAACCATATTATTTTGGATTCTATATTACTTTGATTTGACCCAGAAAAGTATAAATATTTTTTAGCGGATCATATTTATTTATTAATTCTTCGTAAAAAAAAAACAAAAGCAAACAGTCGGCCGAAGCCGGAGGCGACCCGAAGGCTCCTCTTTCGATAGCTATTACCCGAAGGTAGGGGTTGGCGCTACTCCTATCCCAAGATTTGCTCCCAGTTATTTAACTGGTACTCATTTTATCGACCCCAGTGGATGAAAGGATGAGTGGACCCTGGCGGGGCTGATCCTACAACCAATAGATTGCAGGCCCGGCGATCAACCAACTGAGCTACCCCGCCTTCCTTTTCTTCGTACATTTGATAATTCTTCGTATACATTTGCATAAACAACCCATACAAGACAAGGTACAGTCCGGAAGAATATATTATAGCGAACTAGTGATTGATGTTCCAAATTAATTTAATTAATTGTATACTATACAATAAATAAATACAATTTACACTTCCCTAAATAAATCAAAAATATATTGTACTCTAAATATATCAACAATAATTGTTGCATCGATACACCATATCCTGGAATATAATAATTAATTCAGGGACCTGCACCCCCCCCCCCCCCCCCCCCCCCCCCCCATTATACATTTATTTTGCTTCGTCGATGTTGAACCAGCCGTACTGCACTTATTCGTCAACCTTAGTGATCCATGTGTACTGTTGGATAACGGTGGAGAGATTCAGAGATTCCAAATATATAACAATATCCAAATTTCATTGAAGAAATTTCTGCATTGAACGTCATGCATTTCTTTCATATACTTGATTGTGTTTGTCTTTCAATTATTAACAGTAAAATTAAATATTCTAGGAAAAAAGTTGTTCATACATAACATAATAAAATTTGGTGTATTTATGTGTATTTATTTAGAATAAATGGTCCCCATCGGATGCAAAACCATGCTTCTTTCAAACCCCCTTATCTCAGCTATTTATGAATTTTAAAGTTCGTTTTATAAATAAATATTGTATGTAGTTAATCGTTTTATAGTAGTTAAGTTTGTTTTATCTCCGTTTTATGGGCACTATACGTTTATTTACGCAACTACGTTTCTATTCGCTATAAGTTTAGCTTCCTCGCCCTGTAATATATGAATATGAATAATACAGTACCTATTTAAGCATGACGATATGCTTTTGCTATCAGGCTATGATGGCATTATCATCTTCCGTGATTCCCGTTATATCTGTAGTCACAACAACAACAATCTACTAACAGTCGCCCCCGCACCCCGCAGGCGGGTCCGCCTATTGCAGTATTGCTGCACGCACAGATGCGCGAGCTGCTGTGTCTGTCTACCGGTAGTACCGTTACCGGCGTTACCGTACCTACCGGGTTCTGCTGTACTGTGCTGTACTTTGCAGGACATTGCTTTCGCCGTGAGGACCAGCCAGTGCATAATCTTGTACTTTGGCAGCCTCATGGAGTAAATAAGCATGGTGGACAGCCCATGACTTTCTTGAGACGCATCTTAAAGGACACTGGCCTTAAAGATGCGGATGATCTAGCAAATGTCATGGGTAATAGGGAGTTGTGGCGGTGCAATTTTGTTGACAAGCCGGCACAGCATTCTTAAAAATGCAGCTGCAATGCAGCATGCCGATCCTAGTAGTAGCTGTACTGTGTAGTGTAGGCGTACTGCAGTACTGCCAGATTGCTGGACTGCTGTAGGCCTACTGTAATAACTGAATACGAATACGTGAATACTGGGGTAACCAATACAGCAATATGCGGTCGGTCGAAGCGTCGAACCTGATACCGGTCTGCCGGTAGGCCTATGTATTAAAGACACGATCAGACGATTTGGATTTAGTCTATTAAACCTGTAAACAGTTAAATAATAATTAATAAACTCATCGATCAATGGTATATCTGTCAATGGCGAGATTTTTCACGTACATAAACCTGCAAACTATTAGAAACCGACGAAATATTATCATCGGTGTTTTGTTTCTTCTACTCCTTATTTACTTAATGCCGAATATATTTCGTTCGACAAAATCTTATCTGGGAATTTCTGCGAGTTCAGAATGTCTGACGAAGTTTGTCGCTTCGGAAAGTTGGGACGGTTTGGTAGCGGATGAGAAAGCGACCTTATCAACCGCGGAGGTCCCTCTCCTCCCATATCTAGGCAACGGACGACTCGGTTTCGGTTTATCCCGCGACAGTAAGCTGTACCTCCACGATCCCGGTGAGGGGGGCGAGCACTTCTACATAGATTCCGGGTTATCGCCTCTAATTAACATTATGGTAGAATCCGGAGTGGGTTCTCGTAGTTTATCTAACGACGCGTGGGCTCTCAACATCGAATCCGCTTTCGGCTATCGGTACGTAAGTTACTCGCAACTTGATTGTCTCACAGTAAAACAGAAGATATTCGCTCACCGAACCAAATCCTCCCTAATTGTCCAACGATTTTCCATCTACAACTACAGGGATACCCGTACGTTGTCGGTTAAACCCGCTCTATCCACCTCGCCTTCCGACCTGACCGGTCGTTTAGGTTTAGCCGCGGATCCGGCCCCGTTAGCGGTAGCGGACTCGCAAGGTAAAGCCGTCAGTTACGTCGTCTACAAGGGAATCCTCCCGGCGGCCGAGGCGGGGGCCGATCGCGCGGTGCCGGTGTGTCTCGCGGTCCCTAAACCCGTCGTCGAGATGAGCGAACTCCCTGGGAATCCGATCGGAACCACCGAGTTCACGTTCGTCTTGGGCGTTCAGTACGGGGCCATTAGTTCTAGAACTTCTATAACGGAGGAAGCGGTAGAGGATTGTGTGACGCGACTAAAAGAAGAGATAGAGTCTGGGATTAAACTGGTCACGTTGGAAGACAGCCACACGGAGGCGTGGAGGAGTCTATGGAGGAGTCGGTTGCACGTGGGACCGAGTAGCGAACCAGACGCCCCGAACTCGTTCGTTACCCAGTACACCATATACAACATACTGAGTTCGGTGGAGTCGCCTCTCCTAGACGTGGACGAACTGACGACCACGCGACGCGAGGAACTCGTCCGGTTGCTAAATAACCCGGAGACCTGCTTCCGGGGGCATCCCACGGTGGACGCGGTAGCGTTGTGGCGCACTCCCGCCACCGTGGCCGACGTCCACCAACTGGTCCGGCTGTGGACGTTGACTTTGGAGAAACACGGCTGTTCGAAGATCCCCGAGTTGGGCGCCTCCGGTATGATGGAGGCGATGGTGCTGAGTTTCGCGTCGTTCACCTTCACGCAGCACCATCTCGCGCTCACCGCTGACCCGCACTACTTCCATCGCGACATCCGCCTGCGACACGTTAACTGCGAGGGTTGCTACATCCATCTGAACATATCGCTTCTCGCGGACGGCACAGCTAGTCTCAACGTATCCGCGGAGAGTTGCGAACTGCAGCTGTTCGTCTGCGGCGGCGGGTGTCTCGATAAACCGCTCCCGTTGGACGTCGAGACTTTAAGCTTCCCGGTTAAGGTAACGCGGCCTCTAACCGCGCTGCTTTACGTCGCAAAGAGCGAGAAACATTTACTGGAACTTAAGAGCGCCTTGCACATTAGGGACCTCGTGGTGTTCCACGCCAGCGGTTCCGGCTCCAATCTCGCGCTCAATATATTCTGGGTTTGCGTTGCGGTTATAGTTATATCGTTCCACGGGTTCCTCTTGGTTCTCGTGGTTCGGGAATGGCGCGGCAGCCGCAATGTGGTTGTTGATCTGCCCAGTTTGTACCGAACCGGTCGTCCACCACGTAGGAAACTCCAGGGCTGGATTTAGTTCGGCTTTATTTTTTATATCCCAGATGTTTTTACTTGAAAATCGTATTAAAGGGTCTCCGATTCGGTTGCCCAAGTTACGTCGAGTCCGTGGCCAGTCTGTGGCCGGAGATACCCAGTTCGTTGTTTTACCATTTACAGATAAGTTGACGTTGGATTTTAAGTACCAAATCGTATATTGCTGAGATTATTTATAACTTTTGTCCTGCCCAATCCGTGTTGGTGCGTAGAATATAGAGAACCCTAGTTAATTTGGTATCCGTAACGTTCGTACGTACGTATTTTTTTATAAATTTGTCTTCGTTTATTTAATTTAAAACTTCATTTTGGGTTGTACGATTGTAGGTCTAATAGGTTTGTGATCGGGTCAACATTGCAATATAGCGATTGGATTTTGTTTCTGTTTTTCTGTTTAAAGACAATAAGTACTGCGGTGTTTAATGGAATTTCGTTTGATGGCCAGTATATTTTTACAGACTATGTTTGAAGCTATAAGAGTTGCCACTTTGGTGCCACTTATTATGGCATAATTTTAATGGGTTTAGGTTAGGTATTACGAAGGTTAGTCATCCCGTCCCCTCTGTCGTTTAATTGTTTTTCTCAATTATTTTTGTAGCTATACATTGTATTCAGGCAGGTGCGCCATCGGCCACCTGTAAAGTGACTCAAATTTCCCAGACAGCAACTACCAGATCAACTGCTGACCAATAAGATACTTTAACAATGGATAGGAATTAGCCAATAGCAGAATTAATAATTATACGATCATTAAAGTACACAAATTATAACAATGTGGGTTAACCCTGTAATAAAGCAATCGTTATGTAAGTCTTTACAGTCAATTTCACGAAATGAGACCTTCGGTTCTATTTATCTACGATATAATAAGGGAGAAAGCAATACTCCCCTTTAACAAAGAGATTGTAATTATAGAGGTATAGCGCCACGGGGAGATTGTAATTCTAGAGTTATAGCGGCACGGGGAGATTGTAATTCTAGAGTTATAGCGGCACGGGGAGATTGTAATTCTAGAGTTATAGCGGCACGGGGAGATTGTAATTCTAGAGTTATAGCGCCACGGGGAGATTGTAATTCTAGAGTTATAGCGCCACGGGGAGATTGTAATTCTAGAGTTATAGCGCCACGGGGAGATTGTAATTCTAGAGTTATAGCGCCACGGGGAGATTGTAATTCTAGAGTTATAGCGCCACGGGGAGATTGTAATTCTAGAGTTATAGCGGCACGGGGAGATTGTAATTCTAGAGTTATAGCGGCACGGGGAGATTGTAATTCTAGAGTTATAGCGCCACGGGGAGATTGTAATTCTAGAGTTATAGCGCCACGGGGAGATTGTAATTCTAGAGTTATAGCGGCACGGGGAGATTGTAATTCTAGAGTTATAGCGCCACAGGGAGATTGTAATTCTAGAGTTATAGCGCCACGGGGAGATTGTAATTCTAGAGTTATAGCGCCACGGGGAGATTGCAATTCTAGAGTTATAGCGCCACGGGGAGATTGTAATTCTAGAGTTATAGCGCCACGGGGAGATTGTAATTCTAGAGTTATAGCGCCACGGGGAGATTGCAATTCTAGAGTTATAGCGGCACGGGGAGATTGTAATTCTAGAGTTATAGCGCCACGGGGAGATTGTAATTCTAGAGTTATAGCGCCACGGGGAGATTGTAATTCTAGAGTTATAGCGCCACGGGGAGATTGTAATTCTAGAGTTATAGCGCCACGGGGAGATTGCAATTCTAGAGTTATAGCGGCACGGGGAGATTGTAATTCTAGAGTTATAGCGGCACGGGGAGATTGTAATTCTAGAGTTATAGCGCCACGGGGAGATTGTAATTCTAGAGTTATAGCGCCACGGGGAGATTGTAATTCTAGAGTTATAGCGCCACGGGGAGATTGTAATTCTAGAGTTATAGCGGCACGGGGAGATTGTAATTCTAGAGTTATAGCGCCACGGGGAGATTGTAATTCTAGAGTTATAGCGCCACGGGGAGATTGTAATTCTAGAGTTATAGCACCACGGGGAGATTGTAATTCTAGAGTTATAGCGCCACGGGGAGATTGTAATTCTAGAGTTATAGCGGCACGGGGAGATTGTAATTCTAGAGTTATAGCGCCACGGGGAGATTGTAATTCTAGAGTTATAGCGCCACGGGGAGATTGTAATTATAGAGTTATAGCGGCACGGGGAGATTGTAATTCTAGAGTTATAGCGCCACGGGGAGATTGTAATTCTAGAGTTATAGCGGCACGGGGAGATTGTAATTCTAGAGTTATAGCGCCACGGGGAGATTGTAATTCTAGAGTTATAGCGCCACGGGGAGATTGTAATTCTAGAGTTATAGCGGCACGGGGAGATTGTAATTCTAGAGTTATAGCGCCACGGGGAGATTGTAATTCTAGAGTTATAGCGCCACGGGGAGATTGTAATTATAGAGTTATAGCGCCACGGGCGTATAATTAGTGGGAGACGCTGTTCCTTTTCCTCTTATTTTTTTTTTGAATCCGCGTAGATAAGTAAAATACTGTATGTATGTGATTTGGTTGTGGATTTCATTTTATGATAACTAGCTAAATCACCTGGGTATCGAATTAAAACAATCACCAAAATTAACCAAACACAGTCCGAGTATTCGAATAAATCCGTCACCGTCGTTAATGATGACGTGTTGTTTATTATACAAACAAGATACACCAATACCAACAATGACAAACAATGAATATTAAATTAATTACATTAATTTTCATTAAATACAAAGGAAATTGTTGTGATTTAACCTGCGGGGTGATAAGTCTAAGTCTCCCCCCCCCCCCCCTCCTCTCTTCATAAATACTTCTTCGGATTACATTTTTATTGTGCGCGTAATTTTCCACAAATCAGCCATCCAAGTCTCGATATATTCTAATAATAAATTTACTACCGAACTACAAGCTTGTAGATAGTAGTCGTTGGAACTCACGAAATATATTAGTAGCTATATATGCCGAAGGCACCGCATCCCATTTGTTAACGAACAGACGCGTGATTTACGTTTAGTTGGTGGGTGATCTGGGTCCCAGTTAACGAACAGACGCGTGATTTACGTTTAGTTGGTGGGTGATCTGGGTCCCAGTTAACGAACAGACGCGTGATTTACGTTTAGTTGGTGAGTGATCTGGGTCCCAGTTAGCAGTCGTGCTATATTTTCCTTCCCCTTTTGATACTTTCAGTAATTTATCGCCGTCTAGCTCGCCCTTCTGTTAATGCCTCCCTTCAATAGCTGCTGGCGGCGCTATCTATATTGTACGATTGGTGTCACCGTACCATTAGCAATGCCGCCTCGCTTACTCTGTGCAACTATCTGAATTTTATACGATATAACTAAAAACACGCTCCTATTTTTTGCTATTCTAAATGCATTAGGATTTGTCACAATTATTATACATCAATAATTATTACACTGTAATTGTTGTATTATGGAATCTGACTATGTAACATTATTGGTTTCTTTAATTGCCGGAAACATCGTACCGCGACGTCCTCAAATGATAATTATCTCTTTATCTTATTTTACACATTTAACACTTTACTGACTGAAGAAGACAGTAATAGGTCAATTATACCATAACGGATTTCTGTTAATTGTTTTAAACTGGAACCCAGCGCGATATGCAACGCATCGGTGGAACTAATAGTAGGAAATATAATACCAAATGATATGAGCAAAATACCGACGTCTTAATGTTAATATAATCATTTAATTATTACATTTTATTACCAGGAGAACTCGTATCGATGTGAGTGTTCGTCGGGGTACAACGGGAGGGAGTGTGACACGCAAATCAACCTGTGTTACAGCCAACCCTGTCAGAATGGGGGAACATGTTTATCTGTAGACGGAGGTTATCACTGTCGTTGTCAATCTCAGTTCGCTGGTGAGTTGATTGTATGTTGTTGTTATTGTCCTCCCCATTGTCATTATATTGTATATTCTTAAAGAAACATTTTTGAGATTGAGTTACTAAACTTTCTGGCAAACATTGCACTTTTAAGTTTCCTGAAGACATCAAGTATATAGATTGGTAATTTTATAATTTTTTCTGTTCCCGTTGTTAATGCTAATATTCCACAATAATCTTAATATCATTGCAATACAGCTCTATACAAGGATCAGCACACTGCAAAGTGTTACATCAAGTAAACAATGTGTACAATTAACCGATGATGAATAACTTTCTAAGTTACTTGACAAAATGTTAACGCAACTCCTCAGCCTCCTATTGAACTAATAAGAGGCCCTGTACGTACAGTGTCCACCATCTAGACTTTATGAATGTTTATTGATTTGTTGTAGTGATGAACTACTATCTGCGATATGGTCTGCTAATAAATATTAATAATAACTAACATTTCTTGTTCTCAATAAATTTGTTCATACAAATTCCATCTCATCCTACTACTACAGTAAGTATTTCTCTACGGAATTTAATCCATATCTTTATCTGAAGTCACAAGCTGTTCGCCGCAGTCAATACCAGCGGGTTGTGATAGTGACAGCATATAATCTGCGTGAACGCCTACAACTTTATTAGTTGGCGTGTGCCCCACCGAAGCTAATGGGCAGTCGGTTAACAATAACCTATTGGGGCTTCACGCAGCCCTTTGTAACACATGTGGGGTTTGGGGCGGGTTTGATTGCGGTGCGGTAGAGTAGGAGGCCAATGTTTACGGGGCCGTCTTTACGGGAGTAGAAACTGTTTACTTCTGGAGTTGGTATCTCAGTAGGCTAGTAAGTCAAGAGGTTGTCGCCCGTGAAGACTTACCATCAGCCCAGCATGTATTTCAGCCCTCGGTCTGAATTTGGCACCTATGCATACGTAGTGGTATTGGTGAAAAATATCGAAACTTGAAATATAATCTGGTGTTGAAATATATCGCGAGTAAAAATTTCGAAAATATCGAGAGTAAAAATATCGAGAGTAAAAATATCGCTAGTAAAAATATTGAGAGTAAAAATATCGAAAGTAAAAATATCACCAGTAAAATAAATTTTCATATTAGCTAGTGTTTTCTAAGGAAGCTAGTAGTGTTTGTTTTCATGGGTAGCTTGTGTTTTTACAAAAACTATAGCTATTCAAATTTTTTTAAATAAGACAGTATTTATTTTAGTTTCCATGGAACTAGGAGCAAGTATTTTCGTTGGTAGCTAGTGTTTCATTACAAAAATTGTAGCAAATTTTACTCGCGATATATTTCAAGTCTTGATATTTTTACTCTAGATATTTTTTACTCTCGATATTTTTACTTTCATATTTTTCAACACTCGATATTTTACTCTCGATATTTTTCAACACTCGTTATTTTTACTCCCTATATTATTACTCGCGATATTTTTACTTGTGATATTTTGTTAACTCGCGATATTGGCGATATTTGTCAACATGCGATATTTTTCAATAGAACCAAAATTATTGGTTATATGGAATAATATCGAGTGTAAAAATATCGTGAGTGAAATAAACGGGCAAAATAAATGATTATTGTTCGGAAAACTGGCGATACAAGTTTAACAAAATCCCTTGATTCGTGATTCCCTGATTCGTGTTCGCACTCCATCTAAAACTTAAAAGGTCATTAATTAAAACTTATATAACTAAAATTGTCAATTATCGACTCAGAAATTTAGAAAATGACTCATAATTTACCTAATTATTCGATAAATTCTTAATGAGTATGTTTTTGTTTATGTATATTTTTGCATATTGCGTCTCATCAATTCCTAATTTTAATTTAAATATTTCGATTAAAATGATATACCATAAATATTCGCTATATTTTGTTTATTTCTAGGTGATAATTGCGAGATCGACTTTAGACAAACAATGTGTCGGAGACACGGACATCTGTGCCAACCCGATTCCACTTGTATCGATACTCCTATCGGCATGAAGTGTCTCTGTCCTTCCGACAACCACGTTCAACCATTATGTATCCTACCGGCGCGCCAATTCGTAGAAGGCGCATTCGCGAGTTTTCCATCTATCGCCACTAGATGGAGCGCGGTAGTAGAACTGGAATTCGCCACAACTCGAGACAACGGGCTTATCTTCTACGCGGGAAGTTTCGACGCCACTGATGACTTCATATCCCTCGAACTCGTACATAGTCAGCTGATATTCTCTGTTTTTACCGGCGGCGATTTGCGGACCCAGGCAGCGACGCGAATGTCCGTGGGTTTATCGGACGGGGAGTGGCATACCGTTACCATGGAGTATAAAGTGAAACAATCCAATGGCGGTATGTACGGAGTAGTGAGTTTATCCGTGGATAAATGCGACGCCATCTTGTGGACACATGGCGATACTAATCTATCCACAGATCGTTGCTCGGAGACAGCCAATCACATCGACTCTCGTCTCTCTTTGGACCTGGAAGGACCGGTGTTTATAGGCGGGTTGCGTCGGCGGCTGAGAGACGTGTTGCTGGGCAACCGGATTCATCACGCTGACTTTGAGGGTTGTGTGCGGAACTTGCGAATTAACCACGCCCCTGTGGATATGGGCCAGTACGTAGCGGAAAAGAACTCACGTCCTGGATGCCCCGCAAGGCGGGATTTCTGTTCGACGACGCCCTGCGACCACGGGCGTTGCGTTAACCGATACGATAAGCGGGAATGTCGTTGCGACGACGGTTGGGGTGGAGAAGGTTGCGATCGGACTGCCTCCCCAACCTACTCCTTCCGTGGATCCGGTCTGCTCACCTACGTCGTCTCACATGAAGTCGAGTTACCATGGCGACACGAAATAATGTTCCGAACGACGAATACCAATGGACTAATCCTACACCTTACGTTCGCCTCTTTGCTAAAGTCATCGGGTCTTACAATCGATATAAATAAACATGGGCTTTTACGATATAGTCTGGACGGTAAAGTGTCCCTAGTGATGGATAGTATGCAAGTTAATGATGGTATATGGCATCACGTAGCCGCTACTTGGTCCCACACCTCGTTGAATCTCAGTCTGGATTACGGGAACCACACGAAATCGATACGGGTTGAGGGGAGGTGGATAACGTTGACAACAGTGACAGGGTTGATGTTGGGGGGCATACTGGAAGAGCACGGCGAGGGGAAGGTGGCAGACAGGCCGTACACTGGTTGCATACAAGGGGTTGTTCTAGAGAATGAGAGGCTGAGGGAGACACCAAACGAGATAGGGGAAGTGAGACTCGGTTGCGAAGGGGTGGGTCTTGGATGCCAAGGAGTTAACCCGTGCGGTCCGCGGTCAGCTTGTAGTGAAGTCTGGGGAGGCCGCGATTGTGCGTGCGATCTTGGTTACCATGGGTACCCTGATTGTGTCCACGCGTGTTCCTTCTCTCCGTGTCTCAACGGGGGCAGTTGTGCTCCGGTTACTTTCGGTTTGGGTTATGTCTGCGAGTGCGCGGTAGGCTGGTACGGACCTACCTGCGAGGTTTCGGTGCCTAGGACCTGCCCCAACGGCTCCTGGGGCCACCCCTTCTGCGGACCTTGCCTATGTTCCGTTACGCACTCCTTTGGGTGCGATGCGACTACGGGACAATGCCGATGTCCCGACGGGAGCTACGAGTTGGAGGGTGAGTGCGTGGATTGCAATTGCTACGTCGAAGGGTCTATCAACTCGGTATGCTCTAAGGTCGGTGGGCAGTGCGAATGTGTGAGCGGGGTCTCTGGTCGGCAGTGTAACCAGTGTCAAGGTGGTCCGTCCGGGGAAGTCACTAAACGTGGTTGCGTAGCAACCAACAACGTATGTCCGAAATCCTTCTTAGGGGGAGTCATCTGGCCGGAGACTTCCTTAGAGAGTTTATCCAAACAGGAGTGTCCACGTGGCTCTTCGGGATTGGCTACTAGATTCTGCGATCTTGAGTGGAACGAACCTAACTTCGTGCGTTGCTATTCGGACAAACTGAAACAATTTCAAACGTTAAATTTTACGGCAACGTCAACAGAACAAATGTTGTATCTAAGCGAAGCCATCCACGGAATTGATAGTCTGCAAGGCGGAGACTTAGTTACCATTACAACGTTATTGACTAAAGTATTGGGGTTTGAGTCAAAGCAATCAGGACTGAATATGGCGGCGTCTAGGGATGTTATTATAAATGACAATCGGTTTGTAGATAACGTCGTTCAGGTTCTCGATCGGGTAGTGGTAGAAAAACACCTGAACAACTGGGAGAATATTAATAAAGGCGATAACCGAGACACTAATATAACGCAGTTGATTCAAGTTGTCAACGAATTTGCCATTAATATTGTCAACAATTCTGCAATGTCCTACATACAAGAGTTCACATCTAGCAGCGATGGTGTCTTATTTTCACTACACAAACTCACTAACGATCCTATAGAACTGGTATTGCCCTTAGGCAATTTATCTTCTAGTGTTTCAATATCTCCGTTTACACAAACATTAGCTTCATCCGCCTCTCCTATAAGAATGTCAAGGGCGTCGCCAATGCTAAAGGATGCCCATTACCACGTTATTGTTCTCATTTACAAAGATTTAGGAAAACTTTTTCCTATGAGGAAGGCTTCCACAGTTGATGATGGATATGAATCAATGTATTCTAGAACTATTGTTAGCCCGGTGGTTTCTGTGGTATCCTCGCTTGAGTTGAGTCAATCAGCGGCCATTGATGTCTACCTAGAACTGTACAACTACTCCGCAACTGGGAACTTAAGCTGCGTTAGTTTCGACCTGGGTGGCACCGACAGATGGAGTGCTACCATGGGCGAGTGCAACCTAACCAACATCAGTGGTCGCAGTGCTGTCTGCTCATGTGTTAACGTTAGCTACGTCGCAGTGATGGTAGAAACCCAATTAATTGACCACAAGCTGTTAATAACGTCAAGATTAATAGTTTATATATTTGTTTCAATTTCTCTAATTTTCTGCTTTTTGACTGCGTTGTTTTTTGCGATTAGCAGCAAACTCCATAGCGTCATCAACGGTATCCGCATTAACTGCATATTCTCCATCATTATCAGTCAGACGGTGTTCCTCATCGGTATCAACTCAACCCAGCCGGTGATTGTTTGTCGTCTCGTCGCAGCGGTTCTCCAGTTCGCCCACACTTCCACGTTCCTCTGGCTGCTGCTAGAGGGCGTACATATCTACCGGTTGCTAAGCGAGGCCCGTGACGTCAGTAAGGGGTATACTCGTTACTATCTTGCGGTTGGTTACACCCTGCCATTGGTTAATCTCGCGCTGTCTATTGGTCTCAGTACAGACAGTTACGGTAACGAACGATTCTGTTGGTTATCCCTTTGGGAACCAGTAGTTTGGGGTTTCGTGGGCCCTCTTATATGTTGCCTTGTTTTAACCATATTATTCTTTGCCTTATCCGTTTTTGTGGTTATGGACAGGAAAAACAATGAAGGTGAAAAACGACTGATTATGATTGCATTGAAATCCTGCTGTATTATTCTCCCATTGGCTGTCAGTTGCTTGGTAACCGGATTACTTTCGGTTAATCACAACGATCCCATTCTGTATATTTTTTATGGTTTAAGTTGTCTATTTTTGAGCGTCGCACTTTTCACTTTGCACGTTGTGGGCAACTCACAATCTCGCAAGGAACTAGCTATAAGTTTGAAGAACTTTAATAGGTGCGCAAATGGTGGCACAAAACTTGACGAAAAATCTGCGCCGAAATCCGCCTTGGCGTATCGGAATAACAACGGAACCAACGTGGACTTAACGACATTCAAAACAGTCGCCTTCTGTCGGGATATCAGCGAATCGGGGGACAGTTACCCCGCGGGGACGGGACACATGCACTCGGGATACTCGACCGGATCCAGTGACGAGAACCTCGCCGTGTGGCACACCTTACCGGACAGCGTGAAGGACCAACTCCGTGATAGCATGCGATCTTCCTCGGTGGACACCGGCTGCACCATGTCCACCATAGTCGGAACGTACCCCGGACCAAAACGGTTCGGCTCTGGGAACTCTTTCTCACGCCGGAAAAAATGCAACGAGGCCCAGGACATATTATCCTACTACCATCGGGAGGACAACGGGTTCCCGGTTTTAGATTCGTTCGCGCCATTGCGGAATCCGCGTCCTGTTGTTTCCGATTCCGAGTCGTATTTGTCCCCTGATTTGACCAACACTATCCGGATTCCGGCCCGCTCGGAACCTCTGTACGAGGAGGTGGACCGAGTGATGCGTTCTAGAAACGCCACCCCCGACACTTCGCTAGCAGCAGTGAGTGTATCCGCGGTTAGCGACTCGCTCCGGGACAACATCGATAGAGGCAGACCGATAACTCCGTTGGCTGATGTCAGACCCTCTCCGAGTGGAGGGAACAGCGAAACCAGCCCCAACGGAGTCAGAACACCCCCAAGCGGCGGGAGTCCTAAAGGGAATTCCGTCAAATCAAACAGTATCAAGGGGATATTTTACAACCCAGTGTTCGATACAAAAGTAAAAAGTAACGCGGAACAAAAACGGAACGGTGTGGAACAGATCGAGAAAGGGGTTGAGAATGGGAACATTTATAAACGCGGGAGTCCACTAGTGGAGTCACCGCAGGCCACCAGCACTCCGCGAGGCAGCACTTCCGATCCCGACACACTGCAGCGGTACCTACCAGTAGGTCCGTGCGAGATGATAGTCGGCCGAGTGGCGGTACCCAGCGATTACCCAGATAAGTTTGTACCGCCCCCACCAAACTCCTACATATCCTCCTTTAAGCGACTCCACCAGGACTGCAGTCTACAACCTGTATCAGTCGACGGCAAGTACAAGATGATTCGCGTACCGGCTGAGCGCGAATACTCAATGTACCCGCCCGGGGGCGCTAATATCCGCACTATATGTTCGACGCCTCCTAAAGAGTTGTCTATTGTTTCTCAACCACCCCCAAAGCCCATGTGAGTACTATGTATGGCATACAATTAATAATTAATTTCGAGGAATATGGAATGGCCTTTTTATAGTGGTACATTCTTTAAGAATTTGGTGGCTTTACTGACGCATAAATAAAGTAAATTGACACAAATTATTTAACTTTGAAAAATTACATTAACCTGGCACAATTTTTATTTTGTTTGGCCTAGTAAAGAGACACGTAATGGAAAGGATCATAGGTCAAGAGAAATACATTTCTAACCAAAACTATATACGATATAATTTCTAATTGTGGGAACGGAACAGTTGTGGTTGCACTTAGACTTAGACATGTTTCACTATCAGAGATTCATTCTTAACTATATTATTGATATTAACGATCATTATAAAGGAGGTATACAATACTTTATGTGATAGTAAAGTAATGAGACGAGACTCGCCTAAATTATAACCGATATTTTATTTGCACACAACCCATCTCCGTTTACCGGTAATTATTAAATCACTTTTCTAAACTTATCAATTTCTGAGTTATTAAACAATATATTACTGACAAATATAAAAATCTACTGTATTCATTTTAGTTTTATTACGTAGTGCCCAATGGGCCTACAAACCGATTCACCTACTAACAATGGGGTCAATAAGCCAAAACGCCCGCCCTTCCCTAAACATAAAAATGTAATAATTATAAATGAATAAATAAATGTATTGTTATAAAACTTTGGAAACAATTACATTTTCTTAAAATTGTTAACTTTATTGGAATAATAATATTTCTGGGTGCGTTATAAACTCATTAATTAATTTGTTAACTTATTTATATTTTAGGACCGGTGCAAATGGTGAAACCGCAGTTTGAAGACAATCAATAAATTTTGGTTTCAGTGGCAATTAATTTGTCGGTCGGTTGTGGCGCGGCATAATAACGTTGGTAATCAGATGTAACGAATAGCCGATACATTGCTAATAATGCTGATAATATTAAACACTTCAACAGACTGACAAATATTTATTATATTGAACAAACTTTGCTTAGTAATAAATAGTGCAAAAAAATTGATAATGTAAATAATAAATTTGTTTATTTATAACGTGATGTGACCTAGTAAAATGCGTTACAAAGTGTAATATTTGTTGCCTTTGTATAATGACTTTTTATTCTACATTTATACCGTGTGTTTCATATTATAGGCCTAACTTTATTACTTTACGTTGCTTATTTTATTTAAATAGTGTATTATTTTGTTATTTATATTATATAATTAAGTACATTGTAAATATTATTATAGTAAACATAGTTTATTTGATTACAAATATTTGTTTATTAATTAATTATTTTGAAATTCTAACCAGAGATCTTATCCGATTGGCTGTTATTTATACACCACTAACGTAATTCACCAGCCACCACACGAAACCCTCAATTCCATACAACCCCACAGGTAATCTAATCTAACCATCCTAACCCATGATTCAGTAGTACCTTAACACAAGAAACAAACAAACCCTAAGCAAACAAATAAAACAGTCGCTAGGGGTCGCCAATTTTTTTTTTTTAATTTTAATTTACTTTAGTTCATTATCGATGGTACACCGTTTTCTATGCATTTTCAACCAAATTGGAAATCTAAACTAATTAAAAAAAACACCAGGTGGGATACCATCCCCCCCCCCCCCCCCTTAATTTAAAGGGTATTGTATAGCTTTTTACTGCACAAAATATAAAGACATTAAACCACATTCTTAAAAAGGTAACATCTCGGTGAGAGCCTACTGTAACTGTGCCGGTTATATTCAATAATTATAATAGTCCCCAATTATAATTTATATTAAATTCTTAACACAGCGCGCTTCCTTTCGTGTGGCACGAAGTATGACCAATTGTATAGGAGTTAAATTGGTGGACGTAGTCACTCCTCCTAGCGGCTGGCAGAGAAAATATAGGAGCCTGTCTGTGAATATAATTTTAAACCTTTGTTAGACTACTCATGTGTAATAGGTTTGGTTCCATTTCATCTTATTAGCATTCAAACATTTTATACAAGGATGACAGACGGTCCACAGTCCACGGTAGAGTACAAAACAGAGACAAAAGACCCAAGACCTGCACAAAACAAAGACCCCCCTCCCCATGTACAAAACAAAGACCCCCCTTCCCATGTACAAACAAAGACCCCCCATGTACAAAACAAAGACCCCCCTATGTACAAAACAAAGACAACCATGTACAAAACAAAGACCCCCCTCCCCATGTACAAAACAAAGACCCCCCTCCCCATGTACAAAACAAAGACCCCCCTCCCCATGTACAAAACAAAGACCCCCCTCCCCATGTACAAAACAAAGACCCCCCTCCCCATGTACAAAACAAAGACCACCCATGTACAAAACAAAGACCCCCCTATGTACAAAACAAAGACCCCCCTATGTACAAAACAAAGACAACCATGTACAAAACAAAGACCCCACTATGTACAAAACAAAGACCCCCCTATGTACAAAACAAAGACCCAAAACAAAGACCCCTCAATGTACAAAACAAAGACCCCCATGTACAAAACAAAGACCCCCCTATGTACAAAACAAAGACCCCCCCCCCCCCCCCCCATGTACAAAACAAAGACCCCCTATGTACAAAACAAAGACTCCCTATGTACAAAACAAAAACCCCCATGTACAAAACAAAGACCCCCCTATGTACAAAACAAAGACCCCCTATGTACAAAACAAAGACCCCCCTATGTACAAAACAAAGACCCCCCATGTACAAAACAAAGACCCCCCTATGTACAAAACAAAGACCCCCCTATGTACAAAACAAAGACCCCCCCATGTACAAAACAAGACCCCCTATGTACAAAACAAAGACATGCATATGCAACAATCATGTTTTTATGTTACTGGAGTCTGGAGTTTTATGTGGGGAGTAGGCCTATAGTTCTGGGGGGACCGCACTGGAAACACTTTGTTTGTAATCCCTGGCGTAACGGCCGAAGAAAATTTACTTTACATCGGTAATATCCATATACTGTATTTTTATTAGTCAGTCTACTGCAGTGGCGTAGCCAGGATTTCACAAGGGGAAGGGGCCAGAGCCAGGGGGGGGGGGGGGCAGACTCAAAATTAACAAATCTAATCAAAGTGAGTGAAATTAAACCAGTGCCGGCGTTAGGGTCTGCGCCCCCCCCCCCCCCCCCCCCCCCCGAAATAAAAAAAATAGGGCCTCTAAACAAACAAAATTGGTCCCGAGGAAGAAGAAAAAAGGAGCTCCTGCATGCCCCCCCCCCCCCCCCCCAGTGTGTGAGGATGGGGAATGGGGGGGGGGGGGGGGGGGGGGGTGTACAAGGCTGAGATAACTCCATCTTGAAATAACACCCCAGTTATATCAGCCTAGGCTGAGAACACTCCTCAGTCGTCTCAGCCTCAGCCTGCCCCTTTCCTTCAATTGGTAATTTTATCATTTATTGTTTTGGTTAGAAAAGACCGTCAGACCGTCTATGTAACGTTTCTGTAACGTTGTTTATGTAACGTTGTTTCTATGTCGTGGGATATGTGGATTTAATCGCGTACAAAGCGAATAGTACTATAACACTGCCTTTCATCGAATTATGTTCAACCCTAGCTCAAAATTAAACTAATACAATACCCAAATAAACGTTCTCAAATAGACAGGCCATGCCCATGCAGTTTGGAGGGGGTGGGGGAGGGGGGGGGGGGGGGGGATCGAGCCCCATACCCCCCCCCCCTAGACGCGCCCCTGAGTATACAGTATACCTAACTCACCCAGCCCCTTTGGTCTGGCTCTGTTGCCATGGCTCATATTGAAGTATTGGCTATGTGGGGCCCTGGTGTGCTCGGGGCCCCGGCGTGCTCTGTACACCGGTGTGCTCGGGGCCCCGGCGTGCTCGGGGCCCCGGCGTGCTCGGGGCCCCTGCGTGCTCGCCCCCCCCCCCCCCCCCCCCCCCGATCGGGGGGTTCGGGGGGCCCTAACGCCGCCACTGAATTAAACAATAACATGTGAGGTTTGATCAAGGAACCGACCTACTACGGTTACAACAAATAATTGTTTTTAATGATTCTAATGCACAATTTTATATGCTGAATCTAACACCGAACACAGATTTCAAATCCAAATGACGCTTGCTACTGCTACCTTGGGCTCGGCCCATGTCATTAATGCTCTAGGCCTAATGTCAGAAATTCCGTTAAAGTTCTTAGATTATTTCTTAGGCAGTTAGGCTGTTAGGTGTTAGGGTTGTCGCGTAGGGCTACCGCGCTACCGGTAACTTTGATTCTTAGGAGGCGCCGTTCGACTTCAAGCGACTAGCGACAGGCTGGCGGCTGGTAATGGGTAATCGGGGTTTACAGGTTTATAAGGTCGGCGCCTCTCCTGGACAGCTGAACGGTCGCGGTCTGTCACACTGTCTGTCTATTTTGTTGCCAGTTGCTGGGGTTACAGGTCCTGTAGTTACAGGACCTAACGCTACAGCTGACCTAACGCGCCAGGTGCCAGGACCTAAAGCTACGAGATCTAACGCTACAGGACCTAACTGCCCAAGGAAGGTATAGGCCTACCGATTTGGACCTACCGCTATTTTACCGTTGCTGGAGCTGGTTGGCTGGGAAGAGACTCAGACTGTCAGAGCTGCAGAGTGCATTGAGTATTGAGCAGTTGAGTGCGCTCTACTGTTGTCAGGTTGTAGTGTAGTCGGGTGTTTCTCATTCGGGGCCAGTCTTGCAGGTTGGCAGTTGGTGGGCCTTTGTGAGCCTGGCTGCCTGGGCGGTACGGTAGTTGGTAGTGGTCTGTAGCCTTGCAGCCTTGACGCCAGGTAGCGACAGAGCGAACGACTTCTGTCAGCATGCTGCTGACATGTTGTTGGTGCTGTATGGTTCCGCCGTGCAGAAACCGTCTCCTGTACAGCTGTCTGGCTGTAAGACAGTAAGATGACCAGCCCGAGGGACTGAAGCTGTGAAGCACTGACTGACTGAGGCGGGCACTTGTAGAGGGAGAGTAGCAGAGTAGGGAGGGGCTGCGGCTGCTGGCTGGCCATTGCGCGAGCGCCGGGTGGTAGCGATACCGGTACAGTACACCGATGTTGGAAGTTTGTATGGCAGTATGGCTTCGAAGTTTGTAGAACGTGAAAGTGTGGGAGTTGCCGGGTTGCGTGGGTCCGCTTCCATGCCATTTGACAATACACTTCGTTATATTATTATAGGGAAAGCAGAGCGAGAGCAGCTCCTGCTGACACATAATTATTTACCGAAAAACTCGAAGTGTCTTAGGCTGTTAGCCTGTCAGCCTGTTAGGGTCTTACGTCTTTTTTTTGTAAACACCCGACACCCTAGTCCGACCCCACTAGGCCTACTAAAACATATCTGTGATTATATAAGATCAGATTTTTAATATTTAATTCACAAAAACTGCTGCGGCCGAGTTTCGAACCCTGTAAATCTCATCACTGTTCCTACGACTACTAGCTAACACTTTCTACCACTAAAATACCGGTAGTTATTGAAATACTTCCTGTCACTAATTGGTACCAATTTACTTTACTTACTAGGCATGCTAGGCCTACCGAATACAATCTACATTAATAGTTTATTGATAAACGGGTTATTGTGTCGGAAATACATTATATTAATTAATCACGCGCTGCTATGATGGATGATACCGGTACCGGTACGGTTGCTACTACTAGGAAGATGTTATTGAATCCTAATGCTAAATTATTTAAAAAGAAATCGTCTGGGAAAATTATAAAGAAAGAAACAGACTGCGACGGTGCATCTTATTCGGTGGGAGGAGAGCAAGGTAACAGCTTCGAGGGATTGTCTGGCAATTTATTTTGTGATGAATATGTTATTCCTGTACAAGATGACGAATATATTTCTTATGAACAACCTGCAGATTGTTTTGTTGAAGAAAAACATGAAAGAGACAGCTTAGAGTTAGACATTCCATATGACAATGAAACTGAATACACAGATGTCTTTGACCGGCATTGCACTTATGGTTGTGGGCAATCTGAAGATACCCTTCCTTTTACGAAAGAATACGAATTTGCTAGTACCTCGTACGAGGACGCCCCCCTTTGTAGCACTATTGAACCAATCAATAATGCGCTGCCGTTACCTGATACTACTGGTAACGGTAAGGAAGTTAATAACCGAAAAAAGTATGATTGCATTGATTGTGATAAATTATTTCGCGATAAATACAGCTTGAACAGACACGTTGACTCTATTCATAAAGGTATCAAGTATAATTGCTATGAATGTGGGAAAGTATTTAACAACAAAGACCATCTAAGGATACACGCTGACTCGGTACATAATGGTATTAAGTTTCATTGTGTTATTTGTAACAAATTATTTTCACAGAAAATAAGCCTAAATCGGCATGTCGACTCTATTCATAAAGATATCAGGAATTTCAAATGCAATGATTGTGGTAAAACATTTAGCCAAAAAAGTCATCTTAAAAGACACATAGACTATATCCATAAAGGCATTAAGAAATTTAATTGCATTGATTGTGGTAAATTATTTAGAGACAAAGGCCATCTAAAGGGTCACGTGGACGCTATTCATATAGGTATCAAGTATAATTGCAGAGATTGTGGGAAGGTTTTTACTAATAAAAGCGATCTAAACATACATGCATATTCTATTCACGATGGCATCAAGTATAAGTGCTTTGATTGTGGTAAAAATTTCTCACAGCAAAGCAACCTAAGCAGTCATGTAGACTCCGTTCACAACGGCATTAAGAAGTTCAATTGCTTTGATTGTGGGAAATCATTTGTTTCAAAGCCCAGTCTAAAGTTGCACATAGAATCTATTCATAGCCATTACAGGTATATTTGTGTTGTTTGTAATAAAGTATTTAATTACCAAAAGAACCTAACTAGACACCTAAACTCTCTACATAAAGGTACCAACTCTCAGCGTATCCACGGTACGGTTTCCGCGATCGTAAACGCGAGCGCGGTACCTGCGGTTCCGGAACAGATGTCGACGTCAACTCTTCCTCGGTTATTATCATCGGCTCCTGCAGTAGACGTATTGAGTCATACCGAGACCCAGCATAGTGATGATACATTAATCTAAAGAACGCGGGATAAAACCGTTGTACCTCAGTACGAGCGATTCGCCATACTCCCCAGGACTCTCTTCTATAACTTTCTCAAACATTGTAACTTATCATATACTTTCCCCAACAACAGATTAATAACTAAAATAAAATTCAAATATCTTCAGTTGCCATCACCACTTATTCACTTTTGTTTAATTCACTTGTAATATACTTTCAGTTTACCGTATCATATATAAATGTAATTGTGAAATTCAGTATATTGCTTATACAATACATATAACAAGCAATGTATAGGCATGCAGGGATGCAATGCATAAACTTTGTTTTGTATTTCAATATATTGGCTATTAAAGTTATTCCTTCACTGTTATATAGCTTTGGTGTTCAACTTAGTTGATTCTATATCACTTGCAAATGTTAAATGTCTATTATATTCATAGATTGTTTTAGAAAATTGACAGTTTTCTGGGGAAATTCTCTATCTCCACTTACGTTCCTTATTCCTCAGTTTATTTAGAATTTTTGAAGTTGTACCGGTACTACAATTACACTAACATAACAAACATAATAAAACAACTGATGACCTCAAACATAATAAATGTATGACAATAATACAAATACAATGTAATTTTTGGATACCGATTTTTATTTAGTTAATTAACAATCAGAGGAATTCCGACAAAACTTGCTAAGCGACCTGACTATATATAGAATCCATCTGGTATCATTAAACTGGCGACCGACCCAATTACTGTACATAAGACAACTGAATAGGATACTTAAGGGGAGATGGTACCCGAGGCTATCCCCATACATTTTACTATTAACACATATGTACCCATTACGCTGGTTCTACAAAATTTCCAGAAGGGCGGAGTAACTATCGAGACACACCTGGAACCTAAAAAAAATTGATTTTTTTTGTGTCTATGTTTGAGGGTCACTTAATTGCACCAAAAACCAAAAAATGACACATTTTTGAAGTTTATATTAGAAATACATTTGATAATTGTTTTAAACATATGTTTTTAGAGGTTGAGATTCCACAATTAATTGTGTCTCAGAACAACAAACCTGCTGCGAAAATTGCAGCCAATTCCATCAACCCGTTCTCGGAAAAAGGTATATTTATTTCTAAATTTCACGAAAAATAAGATGCTGAGAATAACGCATTTTAAGTTTTCAAACCTTCCCGCTAATTTTATGTAAAACGCGGGAACTTTCAAAAATAAGCCAAAATATAATAAACAACTCCAGCGAACCAAAATTTACGATTTAGGGGTTTTCGTAGTCGCTGAATTCATTTCTGATATCTGTTTTAATGTTTGATGATATCTGGACATCCTGTCTGTCTGTTTGTCTGTCTGTCTGACTTACTGTCGGTGTCACAGATAAAATATAAGTAAACACATCACTTTACTATAATTTCTGATATGGGGGTTTTCCTAGTTGCTGATTTCATTTCTCACGTCATTTTTAATAATTGCATGAACCTAGACTGTCTGTTTAAGTCTGTCTGTAGGCTTTCTTTACAGACAGATCGACTGGCAGATAAATATACAGGCATAATAGAGTCCTCCAAACAGGAAAGATAACACCATAAATGAAATCACCGACCTTAAAAACCTCGATATCGATTTCTGAAATCTACGTTAAATAAAAAAAAAATTTCGAAAATTTTTCAATTTTTGAAAAGTTCTGGGGTACCATCTCCCCTTAAATGAAGTGTCTCCTTAAAGTTAAGGGAGCTTTAAAATGTTTATTTATTTAATTAAAATTAATTAAATGATAAATGTAAGTTTATTAATAATTATACATGTCGTTATGGTGATTTGGTTTCTTATTGCTATTAAATAATACCAAAAAACTTGTAGCTTCTACTATATGTGTAACAATTTTTGAACACCCTTCAATATATTCGACAGATATAATTTAATATTTTAAGTCTTTAATCTTTTTTTCATTTTACGCAATATATATTGCGCGATTGCAGCATTATAACGTTTTATAATATTTTAAATTATTGTTTCAATTTAAAGTTTATTTAACTAAAATTGTAATTTTGGTGATATTAATGCAATAGTAAGTAAAGATTTTAAATGGCGAAAAAGAGCAGTAGCATAGCTAGTGTTGCTCTATTTTTACTGTTGTGGTCCGAAGATTAAAGAGAAGGATTCATGCCATCATAAATACACACCGTTCATACACATTGTAAATTTACACCGTTCGAGATTTCGCGACTCGTAGATTACTTAGGTGCACGTTTCTCCAACTCTATAAACCGATTAATTGCCATGACAATTTAACCCCTTATACACAATTTCCGTCTCTATCAACAGTCACAAATATTGAAGCTGTTTTGTATCGGCCTACCTATGATAAATGGGGATGGATTAGAAAAATAAATTAGTAATAAATTAATAAATGAGTACTGTCGGAGTTTCCTACATACAATGCCCTACATTAACACATAAAATCGGCTATCAAATAATTTTACTGTTGTGGTTAAAAGGTTTTTTAAAAGACATAAAAAGTATGTCATGCGTAATGGGATAAAAGATGTGACAATTTTTCAAAAATGAGGCGCAAATTCGCGATTGGCTAAAAAGATGGGTGTAAATTATTCAAAAATGAGACGCAAATTCGCGATTGGCTAAAAAGATGGGTGTAAATTATTCAAAAATGAGGCGCAAATTCGCGATTGGCTAAAAAGATGGGTGTAAATTATTCAAAAATGAGACGCAAATTCGCGATTGGCTAAAAAGATGGGTGTAAATTATTCAAAAATGAGGCGCAAATTCGCGATTGGCTAAAAAGATGAGTGTAAATTATTCAAAAATGAGACGCAAATTCGCGATTGGCTAAAAAGATGGGTGTAAATTATTCAAAAATGAGACGCAAATTCGCGATTGGCTAAAAAGATGGGTGTAAATTATTCAAAGATGAGGCGCAAATTCGCGATTGGCTAAAAAGATGGGTGTAAATTATTCAAAAATGAGGCGCAAATTCGCGATTGGCTAAAAAGATGGGTGTAAATTATTCAAAAATGAGACGCAAATTCGCGATTGGCTAAAAAGATGGGTGTAAATTATTCAAAGATGAGGCGCAAATTCGCGATTGGCTAAAATATGAGTGATGTTATTTTTAAGATTTCTAAATGAGAACATAATTCCTTAAATCATTGACTCTTATTAAAATATGAGTACAACATTTTCCGAATTAATGGTGTACTCATTTTAAAATGAGAACATAATTAATTGTGTGGCTTTTGAAAATTTTATTTTAATATATATTAATACAATGTAATAATTCGTTTTATTTTTTTATTTATGAATAGTAATAACTACAGTATTACATACTTGCAGTACTATAAGAAAATTGGGTCCTAGCCAGGACGCTAACCGCTGCTACCCACCAAACTAATAATACTGAGTCCTAGAATAGGATATTTCAAAACATCCCTTTTGATTTCATCAATCATTTAATTCACCCTCATTGGCTGGTTGTCAAGTTGCTTCCAATCCAACTATTATGGCATACTTTTAGTATTAAAATTGTATTTTATTATTTACTCATATTCTTTTAATTATGTACTCTTGTTTTTATATGTTTAACTAATTCTGTATGTTTAGTATTCAATGATCCATTTTGGATAAAAATTACGTATTAAATATCCCAATGGGCTCTTTATTAAGTGGGGGATTTATAATTATATTTATATACAAATGGTTAGTATGCACTGCACTGCACTGCACTGCACTGCACTGCACTGCACTGCACTGCACTGCACTGCTTTTCAAATGTCCCGCAAAATAGGAATAATTGCAATCACGTCTTTACCCACTGGCGGACATATACTGCGCTAATAAATTAATGGTTGCATAGCGGCATAGTATAATTCCCAAATTTCTGAGGAAATCTCAGTTCAATTTGTTTGTCTCTCTGGCTGCGATTGAAAGACAACGAAACACGTCGACTACGACAAAAACGAGAAAGGCACCTTAGGGTCGCCTCTATAATGAGTCACTCTCTGTTACCTCGGTCGAACTGCACCCCTCCACCGTTCCCGTATCGGACAGCCACCGCTCTATCATACTCGGGACTCGGCATCCCCCCGCCTCCTCCTCCACCCCGACTCCCCCACGCCACGTCCATGGCGTCGTTGGCGTGCGTCCATCGGCTGGGATCGCTGCACCTCTCGCTCTTCCTCGCCCAGCCGGGCTGCTGGGTCCACCACACGAACTCGGACTGCCCGTCTTCCGGGGTCAGCCACCAGCGGGATCTCTCCGACCTCGCGATGTGCCGGTAGCACTCGGAACCGAGGTCCTTGCCGCCCGAGTGCGAGTCCGTGAAAGTCCACGCCTTCACGGCGTTGAACCACTTCCGATGGCTCCGAACCACCGGTTTCTCGGGATGGTCGTACTCGGACATGTCCCAGTAGTAGTTCCGTTGAATTCGTCCGCGGTGAATGGGCGTCAGTGTGAAGTCGATCTGTCTCGGCACCGACGATCTAGTTATCTCCGACAAGGTTGAAAGCGGGCGGGTTGCGACAGTTACGGGGATTCGTGTAAGAGTTCGAGGAGTGTGTATTAAACCTTTAGACAAACGGCCATACGCTATAGTTGTAGTTGTCATGTTAACGTAGATAATCTAACAGAGAATCCAACGAACTTAAACGCTAAGATTATCAATAAATACTGAAATAGATGAGGTGGCAGGGCATCTCATATATACGTAATGTAACCCTATGCAACAGTAATAGCAGGTAGGCATACGCCATACGGTACAGTCTTGCTTAGAGTAAAAGATCACCCAAGTAGGCCCACTCTAGACACTAGACACCCATATTATATTGCACTTGCACGGCGTCTTGCTTCTGCATCAATTTAAAATTCCCCCGTAGTCATTATAAAGAGGGAGACAGAGAAGGGGGGGGGGGGGGGGGGGGGGGGGGGGTGTACTAAAACATTATAATGATATGAATATGGAAGCAAATAGTTGAGTAAAAAAAAGTACACGAATTCTCCATTTAAACTTAATATATTGATACTACTTGTGTAAATTACTCTGGTGCAAATAATGGGCCTGTGTCTGCGACATTAGACGCTATTTGATTTTATATTACCGTTGTGTGTTGGGTTTTTTAATTTTTAAAACTGCTTGTTGATTTTCTCAAGAAAAGGAAAGGTGAGACAAACAATTAATAATTTAAATTTCATAAATCTGTTGCTAAGGCGGTTACTAGGGCCGGGTTGGCGGACTGCATTAGGGGCCGTCCAAGTATGACGTCTGCACTTTTCCCCAAAATGTTGACCCCCCCCCCCCCCCCCTCCCCTAAATCAGATTAAAAAAAATTTTTGTAATAAACTATTATATTATGAAGATTATTTATAATCACTTGTAAATCATTCAAATCGTCCTAATCACTGAAACATGGTGACTGGTAACTGAAACAGAAGGTCGTGCTACGGGCCTTCGGGGGCTTCGAACAATTAAAATAGGCAAGCTATTTACTCTTCTGCTATATCTCTTCTAGCACCTATAAATGAACATGCTGACGTCAGATTTTGGCTGACCCCCTCCCCTCCCCTCATCAGCACGTCATCAGATTTTCCCAACCCCCCTCCCCCCCTAAAGTGCTGACGTCATACTTGGACGGCCCCCAAGGGAATTTCGGAAATTTTCTTCTTTACCAAAGTGTTTATAACAGTTTCAGGACAGACAATATTGATGCATTTTGATTAACTTTCAATATATACACTGGTTAAGAGACGAGATTCACTAACATTCACCATGAACTTGTATCCTAAAATCGAAAAAACCCATTTTTGAGCAAAAAAACTTTGACGCCCAAAAAAAGGAATTAAATAAAAAATAAAGAGGTGGCATCCGGCCTAGCAGGATTCGCCATGTCTTGAAGTACAAAAATCAGGTGGTTGCCAACCATTAACAAAAATGCCATCTAAACTTAATTTTAGGGAGTTGGCAGGTAGACTATTATGAATATTATTGCTTATTGTTTTATTTTCTGTCCCGGTGTATTTCACTCCATACAGTATGTATAAGCAATAATTATTTTATTCCATTTAAAAGGAGAATGGCCTACTCTCCTTCTGCATTATCAGAAATTTGTTCATTTTATCACAATGATCTGAGATTTTTTACTGTTAAATATGAGTTTAAAAAGCAACGTTAAGCATTTTCTTCAAAAACATATTGCACTTTTTGTAGACCATCGGTTTTTTCAAATAGTGAAAATTTTTTAGGCTTTACTGTATATGTAAAATATCTCGTATAAAAGGATTATTAATATGTCCTCTTCAGTTTCAGTATTAACGCTCCAAAATTGTGGGACAGTAGATCTCTAAATATGTAGGCCTACGCATTCTTCTATGAAAATTTCAACACAAAATCACACCTTTTTTTTAATTTAAGGGAGTTTTGGTTAGGGCTCTATATTGGCCATCAAATATCATAATTAATATTGGTATTTAGGAAAAATGTGTGGTTTCATATTATAATTTTCGCTGGGCAAAGCTTAACGAAATGATGATAACCCCGCCGGTATTTCCCTGAGCCGGTATTTCCAACCTGGAGGTCACCAGTTCGACCCCACCTGGACGTGAAAACTGACGTTTCTAAGCTGCGCCCAGCGAAAATAATAATTAAATATTATATGATCTCCAAAGGGTAGGTGGGATATAAGCCTACTATTCGGTTCTAGAACTAGAACATACAAATGGCCACAGGCCAGGTATTAAAACCGTCGAAATAATTATTTTCTTTGGAGCTTGTTTGTTCCAAAATTGACCTTGTTCAATTTTAGCGAAATTTTGATCAAAGCCAATGTTATTTTATTTTTCCTCATATGCGTCTTTAAAATTTTCCAAAATTAGGCTATCAAAAACACTGTATAACCAACAAAACAACACATTCTAACAATTTTATACTTATATTATATTTTAGGGTCCTCCAGATAAAAGTGGCCCTATTCCATCGAAAAAAACCGTGCTGCTAAGGACTGCCAAACCGATAAATCGAATTTGAGAAATAAACAAGATCAACTGCTTCAGATATGAAATCTCCATTACATTCGACACAAGATAAAACTATGAAACAAATTTTAGAATATTCAGCACAGGGGGTGCTGTGTTACAATCCCACCCCAGTGAGTCCAAGATACACCTCACACCCGCGTCCCTCTTTCTTCCAATATTTTTATAAATAGGCTTACTGTACCACTCAATGTACGTAATGTACTGCCGCGCCGCGAAGCCGGTGGTAAGGAATTCTGCAATATCTGAATCGCACTGTATGCTACTGTTGTGAAATGTTGTGAAAGTAATATAATGTTATTCTTAATAAACCTACATTAAAAGGCAAAAAACAAATTAGGCTACATTGTAAATTATTGTTGGGTTTGACCCGAATATGAGCCTTATTGTTTTTTTTTTATAAAAAATAGGTAGTATATCATCTCGACCCTCCCAAAGTGTACAGAATATTATGGTGTGGCTGTTTGTTACCAGCGAGAATTGAAAGATTTAGATTATTGGAATTTGAATGAGGTTAAATATTGCCCATTACCCAACCAGAGCATCCAATTCCTAGACCAAACTGATTCATCTTGACCCTCCCAGACTATAGAGATTATGTAGTTGGACGTTCCCAGCAAGAATTCAAAAATGTCGTCTTAGATTAGGTGAGTTTTAACGAGGTTCGGTATTAGCCAATTAGAGCATCACCATCACATACCTAGATCTCAGACCCTATGAATCTGTAAATTTGCGAGTAAACTGCGGTACCTAATACCATGTAGAGTTAGACGTCGATAGATATGATAGAAATTATTCCATCCAATGAGTCATAATATGGGGTTTGGGGCAAAGATAATTTATTAATATTCATTTATATTTATAATTTAAATTAGGTAAAATAATTAATATATATAATTATTACATTGGCAACAATTAAAAAACGATGATAACTTACAGTACCGTAGATACAGCCCATTCTACATTGCCCAATTTCAGAATAAAATTAAAAACAGCTTTATAAAATGCAATAGACTACGTAACTATTCAACTATTTATTATATAGAAAGGTGATTGATTATAATAATAATAATACAACTGAAAATAAAACTGAAAATGATATAAAACTAATAAACACAGTTAAATAAATTCGCACAATTGGCTTGATAGAAATAACTGAAAAGTCAATATAAACTTATTGAGTACGTAGTTAATTAAAGACCAGGAAACAATAAGAAAAATGAATGCTGGAAGTGGAATGCATCAAAAAATTAAATAAAATATAATTTACGACAAAGAGTAATAATGTCGTAGGTACATTATCGCAACATAGTGTTCTGAGAGTATTACTGTATGCTAAAGCTTACCTTATTGTTGGAACATTGTAAGTATGTGTTGTATTTGAAATTCTATATATACTGTAAATGAGGATTATTAATAGTTTTTTTTTTAGCGCGATGATAAGGTAACTAATTAATTATAAGTTACAGTATACAGATATACGTAATCATATCAGTTATAATTTAGGTTTAGTTCTCATAGTGTATCGTGATTTAACCTGGAGCGCTAGAGCTCTATTATTAGTTCTCACTACACTAGCTAGTCAGACTAGATGGCAATGGCACCAATTAATTTCCGTGTTTACCTGTTAGCCCCCATGTATATAATTTTATTATCAATTGGAATTGGTAACAAGATCGCTTATTGTTTTGGTTACAAAAATAATAATATTGTAATATTAATATATTATTATTATATTGTAAATAATATTGCACGGCTACTTGACGCTAGTGAGGGCGCAGTGGTGTTACGCTACTCCCTCGATACGGATAGTCGCATTACTTTTCCAGTAGCCGTAACGTACGTTACAGTCCCGTTACTGCTACTGTCGCGTTACAACTACTGTCGCGTTACGGCTACTCCCTGGTGTTGTTTTACTTAGATTAATCCTATAGATGTTGATAAGAGGCTCATTAAAAATTAAATTAAATAAAACGAGAACGTCACAGATTTCAGATCTCTATAAGACAATTTTTCAATTTCATTCTAATAGAAAGCTATTGCACTTCGCGCCATTTATATAATTAAATTATCGAGTTAACGGCCCCGAATGGCAGCTGGTTCTGTGCAGCGTGCAGTTAGCCGCTTATGGATCGGCAACGAAGTTGTGGTTCTAATAGAGATCTTCTAGAGAATAATATCTTACACGTCTATAAAAGTATCTAAGTAAAACAACACAAGGGCGAACCCGCAACGGGAAAGTAGCCGTAACGGGACAGCAGCCATAACGGGACACCCCGTAACGGTACTACCCGTAACAGGACACTCCGTAACGGGACAGTAGCCGTAATGCAACTAGACAGTAGCCGTAACGGGACAGTAGCCGTAACGAGACAGTAGCCGTAACGTGATAGTAACCGTATTGGGACAAAAACCGTAACGGGACAGTAGCCGAAACGCAACGCGACAGTAGCCATAACGCAACGGGACAGTAACCGCAACGGGACAGTAGCCGTAACGAGACCACAACCTAGTGAGAACTAAGAAGATGGACACCGGGTGCTGATAAGTTAACATAATGTAAAAAAATCCTGTGAAATCCTATGGGTTAGGAGCACAGACAGCACTGATTAATGATTATAACTAATTTTGAACCACAGTCCCCAATCCATGCGTTAGAAGCATCAAACTACATTAAAATGAGGGTATATAGGTATCTAAAATGCTCTTGCAACTTGGTCGCCTTTCTGGGTTGATATCAACCATTGTTTTAATCGCTGACGAAACACAAGGAAACTTCTTTTCGAAGTCGTCCAGTAAACATCCCGTGGTACTACCGGTGCGCAGTTTATTAAATATCTGAGTTCGATCTTCCTTATCACAAGGATGGTAGATCTCCAGCAGTATTAAACCCAAAGCAAATATGTCCGCTGGTTGACCATAATCAGTGCCGTACTGCTCTGGACTCATATATAAAGGCGTACCAACACGGGATGTCTGTTCAATCTTATCTATTTGGGCGTTGTTGCAAGGTCCATGTTCTGGTTTTCTCTGTATGCTACTAACTAAACCGAAATCTCCAATTTTAACTTTACCACCATTTGCAAATAGGATATTCGAAGGTTTCAAATCCCTGTGAATTAAACGACCTCCATCGTAATTGTGTATATACTCAACACCGGTAACTATACTTTCGAAGTATTTACGCCCTTTGGGGTAATCACGGTTGACAGGGTTTTCGTCCAGCCACTGGCGAAGTGTCCCCCCCGTGCACAGTTCCAACTGGATGTACAGGTAGGGGCATATCAAGCTGCTCGCTCCCCCATCAGTTGAAGATTCCTTCAAACTGACCTCGGAATGTTTTCCTAAATTATCATATGTTTTACTTGAATTGGTTGTCGATCTACAACTACATTCGAGAGTGTCGTATTTGGATCTGGCATCAACTTTAACCATCCTCTCCAACTTACTGTCATGATGTTTAACCCATCCGGCTGGAGGTGTTTCAATCCAACATGAAGAATATCCCACGATATTCGGATGCTGCAGCGACGATAGAACACGAACTTCCCTTAGAAGCCTATCTTTCTTGTCTTTATCACCATAATTAGCAATGGCGATGCGTTTAACAGCATAGGGTTTATCTTCCAAACGGTGTTGCACTTTAAAAACAACCCCAAAGGTACCGCCACCGATATATTTAACATCATCAAAATTATCTTTGAAAAAAGATAGGAATTCACGATCTTCCTTTGTCTCAGGTTCAGGATGTGTTATATCTATATGTTGTCCAATTGTAGTGTCAGCAATCTCATTATGCTGCGTTGTCCCACCAGCAACATCCATATTCTGAGTTCTTCCACCAGTTACCTCTCTATGCTGTGTTGTCCCACCAGCAACCTCTCTATGCTGCGTTGACCCACCAGCAACCTCACTATGAAGGGCTTGCACTTTGGCGGCTTTCCCGAGATGCTTTAAAGATTCATTATGTTCTCTAAAAGGTTCTGCTCCAGTTGTCTGTATGCCACAAATATTACAGAAAAACTTATTTTTTTCAGATGGTGAATCAACAGCACCAGCAACTATCACTGTACTGGTACTGGGACTGGTAGGTTGTAAATTCCCATCAGGAACTAAACTCTCTGCTACTTTTTTCTTATGTTTAGTAGAATCCAAATGTTGTTGAAATGGTGCATCCCCAGACATATGTACTCGGCATTGTTTGCAGTCATGTATACCATCGTAATCGGATTCAATTATGTTTGTTAGTGACTCCTGTTTTGCAACTCTTTTGTTGTGTCCTCCGGACTCCAAATGCTGCTTGAGGGAAGCAGCCCCAGACATATGTAGTTGACATGGTTTGCAATCAAATTGACCATTGAAAGAGTCAGAAGAAGCAATGGGCATGATAGGTGGGCACGGGTTGACGTTGACAGAAGTTTTAAATACCTCCTCACACTTCCGCATATGTTTACTTGATTGTTCATGCTGCTTCTGGTTATCTCTTCCCGACACTTTAAGGCGACATATTTTACACGTATAAACATCACTGAGAACTGACTTGAGATCTTCCTTATTTCGCGTGTGCTTCAGAGATAGATAGTGTTGTTTGAGAGGCTCTGGTCCGTTTACGGTGACATCACAGATTTTGCATTTATAAAAACCGCCATTGTCAGGTTGACATTCGTCTTTCAACTTCAGCAAAAGTTGAAGTTCTTCTATTTTGCGGTTGTGTTTATCAGAATCATGATGTTGTTTTAGAGGAGCTGGTCCAGTTAGGCGGATCTGGCAAATTTGGCAATCTAAGATTCCATTAAACATAATTATTGTAGTGTATTGTAACCCTATTGCGTTAGGCCTATATTGTATTAAAGCCTATAATTAATTACAAGAGCTGAAGAGTACTTTAAACCTCTACCTACAGTTGACAGTACCAGAGTACTGCAGTAAAGAAGCACCTTCCCGTACAAGGTCATCTAAATAACAGGCCATGACAAGGGCCTAGCCTGCAAAATTATCGTAGACTGACTGCTGAATTATCAACCATGAATGCAGGGTCCATATTTAAAAGAAAAATTTTCGTAAAGAATTTAATTGAAACAGTATTTAATAATTAATTAATGATCGCTCGAGTTCCTGCAGCTTTTGTTTGTCTGTGGCTGCCTCTGGCTATGTTTGTGGCAGGAATGTTTGAACGCTAATAAGTCGGTCAATCAAGGATGAAATGGAACCAAACTTGGTACACATATTCTATCAAAAATTTAGAAATTAGACTTATAGACAGATTACAGACTTATACAGTTCCTCTGTCTGCCGCTAGGGGGGTGAAATAATGTAAATAATAATGTAAATAAAATAATAACGTAAAAATAGCAGATAATTATAGAACCAACCATCAGATTCATCTGAAATTTGGTAGCAGTAACCTACGAGCATTGCATAATTAGAAATTCTACACATAGACAGACTTTTACACCTCTGTCTGCCGCTAGGGGGCGAAATTGACAGAAACGTAAAAATAGCTGTAATTATAGAACCAGAATCAGATAACCTACGAGCATTACTTAATTCGAAAACCTACACACAGACAGACTTTTACAGTTCCTGTCTGCCGCTAGGGGGAATTGTTAGAGCTCCAGTTCAACGTGCTTAGCACGGTTTAATAAACAATAAATTCATTATTTATTCATTACAGCGCCGTAATTATAACAGTAAATGCTATTTATTCTATTTTCCATTGAAATCAAGAGACGGGGGGTGGGACTGGTCGCAAATCCCATCTTGGCGAATTAATATCCCGCCTCAATATTAAATTATCAATTTTGGGAAAGGAGCAGGTTATAGTGGCACGATATTTTAACCAAAACAATAAACTAAACACAATAGAACAGGTTACCAAATGTTGGTGTTGGTGGGCTGTTATCAAATGGAAATCAAATACCAAAAATATATTTATAATATGAACAATGTATTTGGAAAAAGTTTGGCCTTTTTTACCAAAAGCTCAGTATCTTTATCTGATGTGTTTTATTTTATTATTTTACCAATTATTTAATATGTTTGATAGAATTGAACAACATTTGCTTAAATAATCAGATGGCACTAGCTGTAGCTGAGCCCAGTCAGCCAGTTGTTAATAAGAGAAAAATATCGGCTGTAAATACAGTTTTACACAAGATGACAAGGGCGTTACATCCTGTTGTATAAGAAATATAAAATGTAACACAAAATACAAGACTATCGGCTAATCGGGAGGAATAACTACTGAACTAAACCTCCCCGACTGTACTGATTATCCATAAGATAAGTATCATCGTGGTCTCTTTGAATACTACCTGGCATTTTATGTCCAATATAATGCGCTTCCTGAATGTCGACTTCCTCAAATTCCGAGTATAAATAAATAACAATAACAAAAAAACATAATTATAAACAGATCAGAGCTATCCAGCTATCGGTATCAACCAACTCTCTATCCACCTCGAGCTTCGAGTCGAGAATACGAGAAACTCTATCGAAGTACCTGCTTATCCCAGTAGTATCCGTCCGTAGTCACTGGACCGCTGCTGTTTATTCCCGTAGAACAGTAGAATTCCCGCAACTTCCGACCCAATTCGACAACAAATTCGCCTCACACTTTCGCGTCGCAGAGAACGTTATCCGGGCAGCCGGGCGATACACGTCTGCCTACCGTTCAACCATTTCCCCCAGACGATCCCAGGATCCTGGCAGCCTGGATCCGGGACGCCGCTAAACCCAGATCGCAATCTTCGACGATTCGTCCAGTCGTCGACGTAAGTCGGACTCTTCCCACTGCCCACCGCACTCCAAGGTGGGCTGGTGGGAGGCCGGAGTGAGGCATGAGGAACTTGGCAGTGGCCCGCATTATGATCCGACCGACCGCCGTATTCCCAGTGTACAGGTGTAGTAAATAGAATCGCACTGCTGTACTGACAGCAAGCAATTCCGTGTATTTATTCCTCTGTTAATCACATCTTGATGCCACTCGTCTGCTCGGGTCCAGATACATCGGACTGTCGGAAGTGTTTCAGACAGCAATGGAGCGGCATTTGCGGATATTTCCGATGGTTTTATAAATAAATAAGGGGATTCAATGTTAAAACAAATGGATTATTCCAAACCCCAATATACAGATATACCTAACAGTCTGACAGTAGGCCTATATCAGTATATTATGTATTACTGTATTCAGTATTAGGCCTATAGCTGTATAGCTTAGCCTGTCAGCCTGTTACTGTTAGGTACAGTTTAAGTACCAAACTCAGCTCAGTCAGTCAGTCTGCCTACGATAATTTTGAAGGCGAGGTCCTTGTCATGGCCTGTTATTTAGATGGCATTGGCTGATTGGTCCCGTACTTGTACGGTACTACAGGCGTACACAGTAGCAGTACCCAGCGTAGCTCTGTACAGCTGTAGCTCTGTAGCTTAGCAATGTGGCTGTAGACAGCTACCGGTATTACTGTATTAATAGGCATACCGCAGTAGGCCTACTGTATAATGCTGTAGTGTAGGTAAACAACATTACTGTATAATAATAAATCAGTAAAAAATGCAGAAAAAGACTAGGCCTACTTACGGTACCTACTCCTACTGATTTATTAAATGGGTTTGACATGCATCAATGTCAATGTCAAACAACTAATCTAGCACCTAATTTCTTTTTGAAACATATCGTATCTAATGCGTATCTATCTAATGTATCGCGGTATTGGTAAATGCGATGAAGTTTGGGGTATGTTCTCAGTGGTGTCAATTGGATATCTCTACGAGAAAAGCCTCACATAAATGTAATACACAGTACTGTAGCCTAAGCAGACAAATCACAATTAGTGCGATGTGCGATGTGTGAATGTGAAATGTTATCCCTATCCGCAACCTGGGAAACGGCCTAAAAGAGCAGTTTATTACAATAGTATCTACATCATTGTCCAGAATTGGGTGTTTCCCTTCACTTCTATGGGGCTTTCTATTATTCCTACCTGTCCCAAATACGTTGTGTAATGATTTCCAACCTGTCCAATATAGGGGCATCCAATCAAATCATCATATGAGCCAACTCCTCGTCATCGGACCAATACCAACATTCCTAAAGTTAGGCATCTCCCTTATTGGCTATATAATGTAAAGGTTAATGGAAAATTCCACTGATATATAAACCAAGTGTCAACTACGTATCCAGGGCTCATTATTATAACAAACAACCTATACTGGACAGAGCAAAGTATTTGGGACAAGAGCTGGTTGAGGTATATGTGTATATGTTGTGGAAATTCCCATTCTATATAAGGGCATTTGGAATACTTGTTCCCTAGTTATGGTTAAAGATATACTGTGGGTGCCTTGCAAATGGCCTGTAAGACTGTGATGCATTGTGTGTCATCATAGTCATGTTATTTAATTTCATGTTGTGCAATTTATTCATTTTGTGCAATTTATTCATGTTGTGCAATTTATTCATTGTGCAATGTATTCATGTGGTGCAATTTATTCATGTGGTATAACAATAATTAAATGACAATCAAATTAGTGATATTGCAACCTCCTCCCCAGACTCAACTTCATCCCAAATAGTCCTTAATAAGTCTTAAATTTGACTCAAATAGGTTGTTAGTGTCCCATATAGGGTGTTTGTGTTCCATATAGGTTGATTTTGTCCAAAATAGCCTGTAGCTTTATCAAAATTATTTCAAATAGTTTATAAATGTAAAGGAGTACTGAAAAGAATATCGACTTCATAATCATAGTTTTAATTCCAATTTGCCCCAAATAGGTTGTTTATGTCCCATATAGAGTGTGTGTGTCCCACACAGTGTGTTTTTGTACCAAATAGCATGTAACTTTCTCAAAATGATTTCATATAGTTTATAAATATAATGGAAATACTCAAAATAAAATAGAATCCACTATCATAGCTTTAATTTAAATTTATCCCAAATAGGTTGTTTGTGTCCCATATAGGGTGTTTGTGTCCCGTATATGGTGTGAAGTGCTTATAATGATTTCAAATAGTTTTGAAATGTAATGGAATACTCAAAAGAATATAGAATTCACTATCATAGCTTTCATTTAAATTTGTCCCAAATAGGTTGCTTGTGTCCCATATAGGGTGTTTGTGTCCCAAATAGCGTGTGACTTTCTCAAAATGATTCTAAATAGTTTCTAAATCTCATGGAATACTCAAAAAATATAGAAGTCACTACTATAGCTTTAATTTCAATTTGTCCCAAATATGTTGTTTTTGTCCCATATAGGGTGTTTGTGTCCCGTATAGGGTGTGAATTGCTTATAATGATTTCAAATATTTTCTAAATTTAAGGGAATACTCAAAAGAATATAGAATTCACTAACATAGCTTTATTTTCAATTTGTCCCAAATAGGTTGTTTTTGTCCCATATAGGGTGTTTGTGTGCCAAATAGCGTGTGAATTTCTCAAAATGATCTTACATAGTTTATAAATAATATAATGGAATACTCAAAAGAAAATATAATTCACTATCAGAGCGTTAATTTAAAAACCTATTTGGGACAAATTGAAATTAAAGCTATATGGTGTCCTAGTGAATTCTATATTCTTTTGAGTATTCCATGAGATTTATAAACTAATTTTTAAAATCATTTTGAGAAAGTCACACGCTATTTGGGACACAAACACCCTATATGGGACACAAACACCTTATATGGGACACAAGCAACCTATTTGGGATACATTTAAATTAAAGCTACTGTATGATAGTGGATTCTATTTTTTTTGAGTATTTCCATTATATTTATAAACTATGTAAAATCATTTTGAGAAAGTCACACGCTATTTGGGACACAAACACCCTATATGGGACACAAACACCTAATATGGGACACAAACAACATATTCGGGACAAATTTAAATTAAAGCTCTGATAGTGAATTCTATATTCTTTTGAGTATTCCATTACATTTAGAAAATATTTGAAATCATTATAAGCAATTCACACCCTATACGGGACACAAACACCCTATATGGGACAAAAACAACCTATTTGGGACAAATTGAAATTAAAGCTATAGTAGTGACTTCTATATTTTTTGAGTATTCCATGAGATTTAGAAACTATTTAAAATCATTTTGAGAAAGTCACACGCTATTTGGTACACAAACACCCTATATGGGACACAAGCAACCTATTTGGGGCAAATTTAAATGAAAGCTATGATAGTGAATTCTATATTCTTTTGAGTATTCCATTACATTTCAAAACTATTTGAAATCATTATAAGCACTTCACACCATATATGGGACACAAACACCCTATATGGGACATAAACAACCTATTTGGGACAAATTGGAATTAAAGCTATGATTATGAAGTCGATATTCTTTTCAGTACTCCTTTACATTTATAAACTATTTGAAATAATTTGGATAAAGCTACTGGCTATTTTGGACAAAATCAACCTATATGGAACACAAACACCCTATATGGGACACTAACAACCTATTTGAGTCAAATTTAAGACTTATTAAGGACTATTTGGGATGAAGTTGAGTCTGGGGAGGAGGTTGCAATATCACTAATTTGATTGTCATTTAATTATTATTATACCACATGAATAAATCGTACCACATGAATACATTGCACAATAAATAAATTGCACAACATGAATAAATTGCACAAAATGAATAAATTGCACAACATTAAATTAAATAACATGACTATGATGACACACAATGCATCACAGTCTTACAGGCCATTTGCAAGGCACCCACAGTATATCTTTAACCATAACTAGGGAACAAGTATTCCAAATGCCCTTATATAGAATGGGAATTTCCACTGTACATATACCTCAACCAGCTCTTGTCCCAAATACTTTGCTCTGTCCAGTATAGGTTGTTATAATGAGCCCTGGATACGTAGTTGACACTTGGATTATATATCAGTGGAATGTTCCATTAACCTTTACATTATATAGCCAATAAGGGAGATGCCTAACTTTAGGAATGTTGGTATTGGTCCGATGACGAGGAGTTGGCTCATATGATGATTTGATTGGATGCCCCTACAGTACAGGCCACCAGAAAACGCAGATTTGTACAATTGTGAACACATTTTATCAAATGTGTACCAGTGTAATGTAATGTTGTTGAAGGGGACAATTGAACATAATTGAACATAATTGAAATGGCAACAACCAAATTTTTTTCGCCAAAGGATACAATTGAATACTTTTGAAACACTTAGTAATCTGGAAACTCTCTGTAGTTTGCCGCTAACTGTCACTCACTGCAGCTGGAAATGCGATAAGGATTTTGTTTACCTTTATAGTGTGCGGTTAATAGTGTCTAGTAGGCAGGCCTATAGTTAGTGATGTTAAGGAATCTTCTGGTGTTTCTCTGTGCCCTCTCGGTGTCAGACTAGGCGCGCCATCTCCCTGCACTAAATTAATTATTCAATGGTCTAGGCTCCTCCATCCATATACCCATCCACTCCCATACACTCAATGAACCTCCATGTTGTCTTGTATGTAGTTCTCTCTCTACCAATACAGCCCATGTCCGCAATGTTACGCCCTGGGGGCTCTCTCGTCTACCTGATATCAGACATACAGGCGCACCGCACACAAAGCCTTTGTCGGTCCCAGCAAGTTAGCCTCCTGCTGTGTGATCTAGAAGATACCTCGCCATAACCTGCCAATCAGATGACTTGAACAAATGTGTTCACATGTGATCACATTGGATGAAATCTGCTTTTTCTGGTGGCCTGTACTGTATATTGGACAGGTTGGAAATCATTACACAACCTATTTGGGACAGGTAGGAATAATAGAAAACCCCATAGAATTGAAGGGAAACACCCTATTCTGGACAATGATGTAGACACTACTCGTTTATTATGCGAAAGGGGTCTTACTGTATATCCTTTATTACAATTGAGCTTTAAGTCTGATTTGATGACAATATTATTATAACGATGGCAATAGGCCCTATAGATACGATATGTAAATGGTGTACAGCAACCCACTGCCTGACATTACACTAACTGGCTGAATACAGATAGAATAATAATTAACGATCTAATTAATGTACGTAACGTACATTAACGTAACCTATGTACTGTAGTTGTGGGTATTTATTTTCGCGTTCCACAATGTTGATAAAATCCAAATATTTCGAATATTGCACATCGAATCGTTTCCAACCTTTTATTCTTCAACAACTAGATATTAATTGATAAATAGTCGCATTTACAATTTTCCAATACATCAAGTGGTTTGAGTGGTTTTTCAAGTCTTTACAAGTCTTTTCTCAATACAAACATCTATCAGCTTTTTTAGACAAAAACTACTTAGTCTAAAGACATTTTCGTTATTAAGGCAAACCGAACAAAGCTGTTTCCACTAGGCCTCCAGTCATTCTCTAGCCCTGTATCGGTTCTCATGCCCGTTGTGTAGAAAGAAAGATATGACTTTACATATTAGGCCTACTATTACGAAGCTATTTCTACATAAACAACATGTTCTAGAATATAGAGTAGGCCTATTCTACACTCCTAAGTCGAATCCATGTAACTGAAAAAAACACACTGTAGTTTTGAGTAAAATCGACTAAATTAAATTGATCTGTCTGGCAACGTATATAGGCCATGCGGCTTACATGCTTTTGAATTAGCTGACTTAAATAAAATCGTGTAAGTGCGATTTACATTAATTGATAGTGGTTCTATATTGAGAAGAAAATACAATAAGATATCATCTTTAGCTTCCAGAAGGATAACAAAATACAGTATAATAAATTTTTAGTTACATGGTTTAGTAGACTTATGAGGGTATTCTTCGTCATTTCATATATTATTTTCACATACGATCGGTTTGATATCACTTAGACTACTTGTAACCATTGATTCTTATACGATCGTTCGATTTTAAAGCATAAACCTCATCCATACAGCGTAACTTTCTTGAGTAGCGTGTGAGGTGCTCACTCTCTGACTACAGTATGGAGGAGCATAAACTTACATCAGCATGTAATTTTATATGGAGACGCTTTTCTTCAGAAATATGTTGCATGGGAATTTTGTTAGGCATGTTATTGTGGGAGTCACTGTGGGGATTCGATGAAATAAAAATATCGGCAGATAAACAACACGACCAGGTTCAAGAATTTTTTAAAAAACAGACCAAGGTGAGTTCATACAGTCACACAGTACAGTTTGTTACTGTACAGTACTGTACAGTACTGTTTCAATAAGTAGGCCTACTTACTATGAAGTCTGTATATCCATAAACATACTGTACATAGGCCTACATACTGTATCATACAGAATTATAATATATTTAATACACCGTCACTCCACCCCCCAACACTGCAACAATTAATATCAGTTCAATCCGATACAAATGCATTGATCCAATTACAGGATAGGTAAATACAGTAGGAGATTACAGTACGATTTCTATCGTACATTACAGTATTAACCTGTTTACTGTAGGAATAACGCTGTATATACTTTTTTATTATTTAACTGTAGAATAATGTGGTTCCGTCGAACTGTGGGACGAGCAGCGAAGTCTAGGTGAACCTTTGCATAGTGGTATAATTAGTAAACCGTCTGTCGTCATAGTCGTTAGAAATGTTTGACCCTGAATAAAGTCGGTCAATCATTGATGAAATGCAATCTGGATGCAGTAGTTGATCAAAAGTTTCGGAAGTCAACACAAAGATTACAAAGAAAGACTGTGTACTGCTACGCAAAGGATCATCTAGACCTCGTGCTGTGCGAAGTATCCGCGAACGCGTATATCCTCCAAAACATTTAGGTCTATATGACAAATATCAACATAGAATTTTTCAGTATTTTACAGTACAATACATAGTATAGGGTCTACTATAAATAACCATAAATATTATATTAAAGATTTACAAGGATGATTTGGATCAGGTAAAACAGAACAACAAAACAACATCAGTGTTAATTGACAAATACGCTCAGGATATTAGGGACATGAGAAATTGTGAAGAAGATATGAGACTCAATTTACGTAATCTTAGTCTATCGATTGAGTACGAAAAGGCGAAAAAGTTAAATAAGGAAAATATAAGTGATAATATTACAAAAAGGTAACGTTTTTATAATCACCATTTTATTTAATAGGAAATTATTAAAATATTATTCTAATTACTTCTGAGATTTAAAACCCACTATGATTTACAGGAACATATCGATTACTTAATGTAGAACCCTAAGCTTACAATACTTTATATACTGTAACCACTACTGCACTGCTTAGAATATGAGCAATGAATGGCTTCGTAAAAGCACAAAAGCTTGAAAAAAGTGAAATTTAAAATTTAACAAAATTCACCCGATAACTTTACTTTTAACTAATAAGTCGGACGCAGTACCACAAACTTGTATAAGAGGTTCATTACTTCTTCCTTTAAACCTGTATGCATGCAATTGATTACAATATATACAGTAATATTATGCTGAATTAAAATATTATGAAAATTTTATATTAAGTTATGGGACATACAGTAGTTCTATGGTGTAGGCCTATAAGCATTATATTATTTAGAAATATTAACTCCAATGAAGAAGGTTCGGACGTGATACAATTAGGCAGAGACACACAAAGATTAGCTAATAACGAAGTTTGCATTATACCGTATTCAATGCAAGAACGTCAAACAGCTACCGGGTCCAAAACAGGATACCTTACAATGTCTCGTAGATCGTTAGTTATATTGTATACAGTAGCTCCATAGAATAATATTTATATTGTTAAGAACTGTATATACAGTAATATATGTACTGTATGTAAACCATGAATAAGCATTATTTATAATTTTATTACGTATTTTTCTGCAGATTAAATAAAATTAATATCCGCTACTATTTAGTCAGTTACCTATAAATAGTCATAAATAGCCGTTTGGGGCGAGCCACGAGGTCTAGGTGAGCCTTCGCGATCGGTATAATTAGTGGATACTCTGTCGTAGTCGTTGGAAATATTTGAACGGTGATAAGTAGGTCAACAATTGATGGAATTGAATCAAACTGTACACTGTACACCTGTAGTGTATAAAAAGTTTAGAAATTCTACACATATACAGACTTATATAGTTCCTCTGACGGCCGCTAGGGGGAGTTACCAGGTCCACTAATTTTACTGCAAACGTATTTTATATAAACACCTGTGATTGTATTAATTAGGTTTATATAAACACCTGTGATTGTATTAATTAGGTTTATATAAACACCTGTGATTGTATTAATTAGGTTTAAACACCTGTGATTGTATTAATTAGGTTTATATAAACACCTGTGATTGTATTAATTAGGTTTATATAAACACCTGTGCCGATTGTATTAATTAGGTATCTACAAGAGAAGTTTACTAAACTCCATGGAAGACATTCAATGCGGGACGAAGCAGATAACATTGACAGTGTGTTCTCTATTATTCAACCAAACCCCCGAAAATCCCACAATGAAAATCCAATTAGTCTTCCCAAGGTAAATGGCGTTGAGGATTTTGCATTAAAAACGAGATTCACTTTTTGGGCTCGGGACGAGATTCGCCCATATGAAGAATACAAAGGTTTTCACTTAACCAGTAAGGTCGAAACTCGTTCGTGGTTTGGAGAGATATGATATATTAATTTCAAGACAAATTGCGCGATTCCTAAATTTGTACACTACCCGGTTAAAAAGTACGCATGTGAGGGATTAGTCCTACAATTGCGCCAATAAAAGATAAGTTATTTTCGGTAAAAATAAACTTATCATTCGAGGTTAAGACCCCTAGATCCCTTCCTATAATAAATATAGGCTTGTTTCTATCTTATAACCGGTATTTGTAATAATTCGTTTATTGTTTTGGTTATATTTGAACAGCCCTACTGTAACTTGGGTTTTTAGTGAAATCCTGATATTCTTTATATTATACAGTATAGTAAACTAGAAAGTGAAATAAAACAGCAGAAAGTCAGGTATACTTCACATGAGCCACGGGATTGGAATTCTTCATGGAATAGTGATTTAATTTTATACACATTTTTCTTGGGTGGGTGCAGTTCTGTGTGGCGGTGTAATGGATGAAACGGGTTTTGGGACACTTTATATCATTTTATTTAAAACTGTTACTATTACTGTGAAAAATTGATATAATAAAATGATTACACGAGGTAATTTATTACTTCTGATACCGGTAGTTTAGATATGTAAACGTAATTAAAAAAATAAGTTGTCCAAGTACAGTATTACTACCAATTTTAATTTATTTAATTTAATTAGTTAATTAATTTGAAATTCAAATTTAAAAAATGAATTTGTATAGATTTTTCCATGGAGTGTTGAATGTTGATCGTGTCAAAAGTCCCCCCCAACCCCCCCCCCCCACCCATCTGCGTTTTGTAGGGCGATGGTGATGTGTTTCAAAAATATGGTTTAAAAAATTTGGATATATAAAAGTATTTTAAGTTATTAACTAACTATACTTGATCAACAAAAACGATAGAGCTGTTTGAAAAAAATACAATTATAATATAGGCCTAACTAGTTTAAATTACACAAATTTCATTCTTAAATTTGGAAAAAAAATAAAAAGTTTAAAAAAAGCGACCTTTGATTAAAACGATGTCATGTTGGGAACGCGAATGAAAGTGGGACATTTAAAATTTTTCAGATGTTTACATGTACAAACTCAGACGACTCAACTGAAATAAACAGATCGAGTGAATCCCCAAGCTCGTCGATGGGAACCCTGCGTTTACTATCGCGATTGTCTCAGCAAGTCAAAACAATGGTGGGGACTTGGGAACCAGAACCAAAGGAAAGATCCCAACAAAATCCAGATGTGGATGAATCCATCATAGTTGGGGTAAATGGAAACACATCCATTATAGACAATGAGAGACAAGATGGAACAACGATTAGTGATGGTAGAAAAAGCGAGGAACAATTCCAGACATCGAAGATAGTGGATCCTGTGACCGAAGATACATGTACCGAGAGCAGGAATTTACTTGTGAATAATAAAGCAGAGCTAGAGGACGAATTCAATGTGTGGGAAGATGCTGTAGATGAACAGGAATGGATAGGTAATCAAACACCGGTGATTGGACCGATGTTAATATCCACATCAGAGATGCTCGCACCTGGCCAATCAGACATCGAGAGTGATATAAGTAGCGGACATGCTGGAGGCTACACAGAAGAAGATTCAAAGGAAAACTAACGGAGAAAGCAATATAATGCAATGCATCGATCGATAGAGACAAATTAAGGATCATCGGTAACGAAATAAATGTTGAAACATGTTGAACAATGATAATATTTTTTATTGAAGCTACTTGGTTGTACGATCAACGCTTCTGCGTCTAATATCGCTTGTTTTACGTTGTTTATTAATTTCAATTTAATTAAATTTTAAACGTACTGTACACATAATAATTAGTAATAACATATCTTAATTATCATTACTGTCGACCAACTTACACCTTTCCTTATTTTTTGTTGTTGTTTCAATGAAATTTTCAGAATTTGAGAAATTTAGTTTACCCTTACATCGCCCACAGCCACACACTCTAGAATTAATACATCAAACGTCAAAACAATCAATCCGCTATTGGATAAAAATTCAATGACCAGGAAAATCCTTAAATGCAAATTTTTAGCTTGGCAGTGTGCGCCAAGCTATATCATAGCGATAATATTGCACAATGAAATATTATGCAATGTATTATTATATTTCAATTTATTATTAAGTAAAAAATGAATAAACATTATCTATTTCAATATTATTCACTAATCTCGAGGTATTTTATTTACCGAGCGACATCGCGGTTAGTAAAGTGTCGACATAATATTAAAAAAAAAAGGTTATACGTTTTTTTCGCATGTAAAACGTACTTTCTTTAAATAAAAAAAAAGAACGAACTGTGTTGACTGTAGTAGTACTTGAAATTGAACTGCACTGTATTTTACTATATTGCTTCCATAGCTACTACGTTTCCAATTATTGTACTTTTCAACTCCTGATGCTGCCTTACTCAATGTTAAATAATTTAGTGTTCTCGTATATTTATTACGTTAGAGAGCCGCTTAACTACATAAACCAATGTTGGATATTGAATGTGTGAATGGATTTTGCTCAAATTACTTGCAAACCTTTTCTACTTCGATGCTCTTTCAACACATGTAATAAAATTCAAGAAATTCCACGAAAATGTTTTGACATTTTCTATCTTCTTTGTTTCGCCAGGAAAAATGAACATTGCGGAACATTATTATATATTATATAATTACTCCACATTCTTATTGGAATATCTTACTAACAAGCACAACAAATGTTATATATTTTGTAAATTGCTACTAGTTTCTTCGTCATCTTAGCTGGAGATCAAGCCATAAACGAGATTCATATTTCAATTACAACCTTCGGCTACCCCGACACCACTCGTCCAACCACTTAAACAAATTATTAGGACAAGTGCAGTAGTTCAGAGTAGCCAGTTGAGGATAGCAAGGGATGGCAAAAAAAAAAACATAAAACCAAATGTTGAAAAGTTGTTCTAGACGTAACAAATCCGAAACAGTCAAAAGAATCACATCGAATTTAGATGCATTGTCCGAAACAATATAATATAAAAATAAGTGGCACTTGTTGGAAATATTCTACTGTGAATGAATAGTGAAAATTTGGCAAGGCATTTACCTCTAAAAGCACAACCCCCACTGATTAACAAAAATACAGTCTATGTATCAAAATCAATGCAGGTGGAATTATGAATTAATTAAATACATAATAAAATAAACGTTGTTGCGGTCTTGCAGTATAGATGTGACGATATTCAACGGTCAACGTGTTTGCAGTGATGTGATAGAATTACTCTCTACCCTGTTCTAGAATGTTCAAGGCTTTCCTAAGATAGTCTACGGCAGTCGGTACGTCATCGTACTCCAAGGCGCTTTTGCAGTACATACAGTATTTCTGTGCCGCTTCAGAGAGGGCCGCGGTGAGGGGAGCGCCGTTGAGACAGGTACTAGGGGGTTCGGGTTGTTCGACGGATGGTTGGGGGACCCCGCGCCCGGTAGAGGGGGCAGGGGGTACCTGGGACGACGTGCCCAAAGAGGACGCCCCTGGCCCCAGACCAGACGCCCCTGGCCCCAGACCAGACGCTCCGGGCCCCAGGCCAGACGAGCCGGGTCCCGGACCAGACGCCCCGGGCCCCAGACCAGACGCCCCGGGCCCCAGACCAGACGCCCCGGGCCCCAGACCAGACGCCCCGGGCCCCAGACCAGACGCCCCGGGCCCCAGACCAGACGAGCCGGGTCCCAGACCAGACGCCCCGGGCCCCAGACCAGACTGCCCCGGTCCGATTTGGCCCATCGACCCTCCCACAAACCCGACCTCCGGACCGCTTATAGGATTGCCCTCCGCGTCCAACGGGCCAGCGTGCGGCGTCTCTCCTCGACTCAAGCACCCGTGGATATACGCAGCCTTAAACCTCGCGTATTTCCTCTTCTCTTCCGCTTCAGCCGGGATATCGTCAAACACGGAAAGAATATCGAATATGAGAGCGGAAGAGTAAAAGGATTTAACAACAGCCTTATTGAACTGTCCCGCTCGGTCGCGTGTATCCGCCCAGTTGAACAGTTTAATCGCGTACTCTTCTATATATGCGGCGCCGACTACCTCATGGGTGACCTCTTCTCGGTCTCCCATAGACTTCTTCGCTTTCTCTAGTCTATCCATCAACCCGAGGAGGAAGGACTTTGCCTCCGGGGATTTACTGTCCAGTTTTATTGCGGTGTTCATTGCGTACATCCGGGAGTAGTACGCCACTACCGGGTCCCGGTTGTCGTGATCTTCCGCTGTCTTTAGGTGGTGCTTCACCTGGGAGAGACTCGGGGGGAGACTGGATGACGTCATCTTACAAATGATTTCGATGTATCTAATAAAACAATTTCTACTGTACTGTGTACTGGTGTAGGGCTGTAGGGTAATGTTTTATATCCAATCCAGTAATATATTTATTTATGTTCAGTAGCAGTCAGTAGATAAAGAGTAATTTCCATTTCTGAAATAATTCAATATCTATCTATAGTCTAGAACTAGAATTACTTAGGCCCTTAGGGTAAAAAACAAAATCTTATCTTTCGCGTTTCACGATCTGCGTTTCTGATTCTTTACTATCCGACAGACCAGACTGTTGGGCAGCAGTATTCTCCAGACTCACATTTAGCGCTGATAGCTTCAGCTGTAACTGAACATCAGCAATGCTGTTTAAGGCTTGCAGTATCTGTTGTAACAAGCGCTCCCCCTGAGAAACAACCCTCCACAGTTCCCGACTAGCTTCCTCGTTCTCTCGGTTCAGCTGAGCGAGACTCGCGTTCTGTAGATCAGCGGACGAATCTTCGCTCGGCAACGAGTTGATTAAAGCGTCGATATCCTTTGCGGTCCTGACTATCAGCTCGCTGAACACTTTGCAGTGTTCCAAAGCCTCCAAGGACTGAACCTGCGGGTTGTTTATTTGGTTGAATTCGCCAGGGGTTGAACTTTGTTGGAGGACCCCGATAGCGTTGCACATGTGGTCAGAGAGTTGATTGACAGCGTCTTGAAGTTGAGTCAATCGATCGGCCATATAACTGTAGGCTACTACAGTACTAAGTACTGAAGTACCCGGTACCTGAGTACTGAAGTAATTGCCGTAATGAAATTATTTAATACCGTAGGCTACCTGTCAGCCTGCTGGTCTGTGCGCTATGCTGTCTGGCTCGGCTTCCTGGAAAACACGCAACAGCGCAACGGCGCAACAGCGCAACAGCGCAACAGCTCTATAACCAATGGGCAGCATTGGCGCAACAGCGCAACAACCTAAGATTGGTTTATACATTCCACTCTAAGTACATTCTGTTGCGTTCTATGACATTCCATTTCTGTAGCGCCGATGGCGCACCAGAGTAATAAATAAAGAAAGGTACTGTACGTTCTAAAAGGGATGCGACCTATAACAATCCTAGTACCAATATGGAACTCACTTCCCCAGTGACGTTATCGAATCAGTAAGTGTTAAGTCCTTTTGTGACAAACTTAAAACTTGTAATTTATTAGAACATTGCCATTACAATAGATTCGATTAATTAGGACGCATGATCATTCATTTATTTTTAGTTTCTACTCAGTATGCATAAACTTTTGTCCTTATAAAACACAAAATGTTTTTATAGAAGAGCGAACAGTATTTCTACTCAGTATGCATAAACTTTTGTCCTTATAAAACACAAAAAATGTTTTTATAGAAGAGCGAACAGTATTTGATGGCGTGGTTATTTGTAATTATTGCTGTTTCTAATTCAGTGTATTTAAATGTAAATTGTTGATTTCAATAGTTATTTGTTTTATTTTATAATTTTAATAAAAAGAGAGTTCAATTCAATACAATCCAATGCAGAGCTATACCGAGCTAAAACCGTCCTACCATAACTATAGTGATGCCATAGAGATAACAAGTGCAACCAATCATGGTAGACAATTTAGTCTCCCCCTTCCCTTGTCAAGGGGTTAACATACTGTATTAAATATATCCTTGCCCTCTCGTGAACAAAAGCAATGGAGAATCGATAAGAACCATCGGCCTATTTCCTTTGTAAACTACTTTTGAACTCGAAACATTATTTACACATTTTAGCGCGCGCAGCAACGCATGAAGTGAAGAATATGTAGTCTTAGCGTATGCCACTACATAGAGTATACAGGTATAGGATACATTACTGTTGAAAGCATTTGATTGTTGTGGGTTGTATATTGAACATACCGCATTGTCTTATTTTAGTACTGAACCGCTTGGAATATGTAGACCTACTGTAGGCCACTTAATGATAAACGTCGTATAGGCATAGTTATGGGTAGCACCTACGCGTAGTTATACGTAGCACCTTCGTGTAGCACCTACGCGTAGTTAATGTTAAAACTCTGAAACTGGTGATGTATGACCCAATGTTGCGAACTACAGTACGCGTAGGTCGAAAAGATTTACCCTGCCTGTGCGTTGCCAACACTACAGAACTACCTGACAGCCTGACTACTTCATGTCAGCTAATCAATAACCAGTATTTTCATGTATTTGTAGGCCTAACTTCTCCTGTTCTCTGCTTGTTGCGCCATCGGCGCTACAGAAATGGAATGGCATAGAACGCAACAGAATGTACAAGCCAATGGAATTAGAGTGGAATGTATTTAAACCAATCTTAGGTTGTTGCGCTGTTGCGCCAATGTTGTTCTTTGGTTATAGGGCTGTTGTGCTGTTGCGTGTTTTCCAGGAAGCCTCTGGCTCTGGCTGTAGGCTACTGCAGTAGTGTCAGACTTTTGACTCTGACTGGTTGTTTGGTTCTGGTGCGGCGGTCTATTTGACCATCGAGGTAACTGGGGGCGGTGACTGGGGGGAAAATTTTTTTACCACAATTTTATATTTTGATATGGAGATTTCTATAAATTTTTATTTGCTGCAATTTGATCAATGGACGTTCTTGAAGGCTCCTCGTTAAGTAAGATACAAAATTTTATGGTACATAGCTAGTGTTTTAGGTAGGTTTAGCTAGTAATTTAGACACTGGTTCCGACATCCTACTTCCTTCTATAAATATTTTGTAGTAGCTAGTTCTTGTTACTATTTGTATAGGAAAATGTTGTTCTACTGTAGAACTGATATTTTTTGTTCTAGAACATTTTTTAGAAAAAATCTGGATTATATTTAAAACGCATGGAATCGTTCAAAAACGTGTTTAAAATCAATAAAAAAAATTGTGAAAAAAAAATATTGTGAAAAAAGTTCTTTGAATAAAAAAATTTCGAAAATTTTTTTATTGATTCTAAACACGTTTTAGAGCGATTCCTTGCGTTTTAAATAGAATCCAGTAAGCAACCGAGGGTGGACTCTCTATAGCCGAGGGGCACTTGTATAATAACTAATAATCACGAACCCCATCCTCTTATAATATATAACTCTGTAGTAGTCAGTAGCAGTAGTAGTAATAGTAGTAGTAGTAGTAGTATAAGTAGTAAGTAATAGTAAAGGAGATCGGTTTAAACCAAAGTGATAAAGTAACATTATTATATAACATAATCATATAGACAAAGTAGAATAAGATACGGATTCATAATTATTTTATCAAACTCATGTACTACTTACTTCAATGTGCCAATTGTAATAATAATTAAACATATTATTCCGATTAATCTGCGTTTGGCCCTATAAGATATTATACTGAAGTGTTTTATATCAATATATCCATGCGAGTAAACAAGAAGTAAAGTAAATGTTTATTATTATAGTTTTAGAAATTGAATGATATACCCAAGATAGTGAAATAGATAATATACAAGAAATTGCCATTTGATCAGATATATCAAAGCGGCGTCTTTAGTATAATACCGTAATAGTATCAATTAACTCTGTTATACAATGTAAATATACTAAATCTATTTATAAATATATTATGAGCCCTACATTGTATATTTCTCCTACAGGTAGACAATGTAATATGTTAAAACTTGATATAATTTGGTATAATGTATAACATATTACAAATAAGACTGAGGCAGCTAAACTATATTGCAAAGAAATCAAATATCCTAAAGTAATATACTAGACCCTCCCTCCACCCTATAAATAGTGTTCACCACCTACCCCACCCACCGCCCTTATTACTTCATAATAATGAAAGATAGTACTGGCGCTCCGGTCACTCCGTTCCCTCCGCTGGGGGGGGGCGTTAAGTTGTAGGTTTTGAAACTATGCAAAATCCGAGCACAGAGTTAGACGCGCATTGGATAGGCGAACATTTCTTGCAGTGAAAGTATTTCCATACCTATTATAGTTTTCGAGATAGTCAGACATGAGTAGCTAAAATTTGAATTTTTTTCGGTAAAGTCTGATTTCACCGGTACCTGTCATCCGAAATATGGCTTGTGATATATCGTTAGATGCGGGTCCACTAACTGTACATTCACATATTTTCAAGGAAAAAATTCGATCAAGGGTTTTCGAAATATTTTCGAATTACCGGAAGCAGACTTTGGACGACCATATCTCCGGTACCGGTAGGCCTATTGAGTCGAAATTTTTTTAATCTACTTAGAACACTCCAGTGAATGTTTTTTAGTTTGAAAGTTTTGCCCCAAAATGCTCAGAAATGCCCAAAAGTTGCCCCTTCTTAATAGAAGTCGATTAGTAAAAAAAAAATCGGGGGTCTCAAACAAAGTTTTCGAGAAAATCGGGAAAAACCGAAAAACATGATCTTTTATGATCAGGAAGCTGATCTCGAGAACCGGTTGACCGATCGAGCCAATTTTTTTTTAATCAACTCAGAATAGACCATTGAACATTTCTTACAATGAATGTTTATTAGAAAAATGCTTATATTCGATTTTAAATATACTGATCTTTTCGCGATCATGATCTTGAGTTTTGACCCACTAGACTTGAACTTTTTTATGCCCAAATTTTGGCTACCCCCCATAATTAGAGGGTGAGGAATCTTTTTGTGATGTTAAGTTTTTCCATACGGTGAACTCCCAGGACTTGGTCTTTGAAATAAAACCAAAAACACGATCTTTTCTGATCGCGGCCTGATCAAATCGCTTTTTGAAAATTTCGAAATGCTCAAAAGTTGCCCCTTAATAATAGAAGTCGATTCGTAAAAAAAAAATCGGGGGTCTCAAATAAAGTTTTCGAGAAAATTTGAAAAAACCGAAAAATATGATCTTTAATGATCAGGTATCAGATCTCGAGAACCGGTTGTCCGATCGAGCCAATTTTTTTTTTAATCGACTCAGGGCGGTGTTCTGAACGTTTCCTACAGTAATTGTTTATATCCAAAATGCTTAGTTACGATTTTACAGAGTCCGATCTTTGCGCGATCATGATCTTGGGTTTTGACCAGGAAGAATTCACTTTTTTAAAATCTTTTAACGGGAATCATGACTAATGTGGGGTCGCTGAATCTTTTTGTAATGTTAAGTTTTTCGATTTGAGCAAGCCTTGAGTGTCCGATTGCTGATCAAAACTGATCTTTGCTGATCATGGTCAAGATCGTGATCTGATCGCTCCAAAAAAAGGTTGTGAAGGTAAACCCATATGCTGCCTACAGTTTGGCGCCGGTCCCAAGTCCGTAGCATTAGCGGTTCTGGACTTATCTCCATAGCAACGTGGTTGCTAGGGAAGCGGACTTTTTGACTCAAATTGGCCCTAGCCGGAGAACCGTAGACTTTTTTAACACATTATGTATGGCGAAAAGTCTTCTGGATAAATTTTGGGGGGGGGGGGGTCTAGGAACATCCTATTGTTCGTTTTCGCTTAGTTGCTGAGATCCTCTCGTCCCCCAAATCCCAGGATTCTATAAAGGCATTCTGCTGGACTAGTTCCGTGGCCGGAATAGTGTTCGGTGTTCTGCGAACAGAGAACCTAATCGGTTTAGGGCCCTGACCGTCCAGATTGTTTTCTAAAAAATGTCCTAGAACAAAAAACATTTGTTCTAGAACATAATTTTTTAAAAAAGAATAGCTAATATATTCTGGAACATTTTCTATACAAATAGTAACAAGAACTAGGTACTACAAAATATTAATAGAGGGAAGTAGGATGTCGGAACCAGTGTCGAAATTACTAGCTAAACCTACCTAAAACACTAGCTAACATACAATTTTGTATCTTACCTAACGAGGATGCTTCAATTACGTCCATTGACCAAATTGCAGCAAACGAAAATTTATAGAACTCTCCCCGTTAGGGCATTCCGCAGGGGGGGGGGGGGGGGGGGGGGGGCGTAGCGACGGGGAGAGGGGGACGTTCCCCCGGTAGCACAACCCAGGGGCGCTGAAATGTCAGGGAAAATGTCAGGGAATTCTTGTATAAATAGGACAAATCCGTGAAAATTCAAGCATTGTGATACAGTATTTAGAGGACATGTGTCATAAGCGAAGTGCACTCTATCAAACTTGTGTAAAATAGATTTTGATTTAGTTATACAGTATACTATTGGATATATACTATTTAAGAAAACACGTCATAAAATGATCAAAAATGATTAATTCGATTATTAAAATCTATATATTTGATCTTTTTTTAAAACCATATCAGATAATTCATAAGTGTGAATTTACTAAAAATAATAAACTATTTTTAATAGATAATTCGAAAATAAGAAATCATATATCTATCCAATAATTTCAGTTTTCTGCAAAAATTGAGGTAGTAGTCGGGGGGAGGGGTTATGCAAATAGGTGTAGTTGAATTTTTGACCCTTTCATTTTTTATTTATGTTCACAGTAAAAAATTTATAAATTAATTCCCCCATATTCGCTAGTCCTTGCCATTGTCCTGGTACTCTCTGTTCGCCATATTCGCTCCTCCTTGCTGTTGTCCCGGTACTCTCCATTCGCTGTATTCGCTACTCCTTGCCGTTGTCCCGGTACTCTCCGTTCGTCATATTCACTCCTCCTTGCCGTTGTCCCGGGTACTATCCATTTGCCGTATTCGCTCCTCCTTGCCATTATCCCGAGTACTCTCTGTTCGCCGTATTCGCTCCACCTTGCCATTGTCCCATGTACTTTCCGTTCATCATTTTCGCTACTCCTTGCCATTATCCCAGGTACTCTCCATTCGCTGTATTTGCTCCTCCTTGCCATTGTCCTGGTACTCATACTCTCCATTCGCCATATTCGCTCCTCCTTGCCATTGTCCCGGGTACTCTCCATTTACCGTATTCACTCCTCCTTGCCATTGTCCCGGGTACTCTCCATTACTGTATTTGCTCCCCCTTGCCATTGTCCCGGTACTCTCAGTTCGCCATATTCGCACCTCCTTGCCGTTGTCCCGGTACTCTCCATTCGCCATATTCGCCCTTCCTTGCCGTTGTCCCGGGTACTCTCCATTTGCCGTATTTGCTCCTCCTTGCCATTATCCCGAGTACTCTCTGTTCGCCATATTCGCTCCTCCTTGCCATTGTCCCAGGTACTCTCTGTTCATTGTTTTTGCTACTCCTTGCCATTATCCCGGGTACTCTCCATTCGCCGTATTTGCTCCTCCTTGCCATTGTCCCGAGTATTCTCTAATTGCCGTATTCGCTCCTCCTTGCCGTTGTCCCGGTACTCTCAATTCGCCATATTCGCTCCTCCTTTCCGTTGTCCCGGGTACTCTCCATTTGCCGTATTCGCTCCACCTTGCCATTATCCCGAGTACTCTCTGTTTGCCGTATTCGCTCCTCCTTGCCATTGTCCCAGGTACTTTCCGTTCATCGTTTTCGATACTCCTTGCCATTATCCCAGGTACTCTCCATTCGCTGTATTTGCTCCTCCTTGCCATTGTCCTGGTACTCATACTCTCCGTTCGCCATATTTGCTCATCCTTGCAATTGTCCCGGGTACTCTCCATTTGCCGTATTCGCTCCTCCTTGCTGTTGTCCCAGTACTCTCCATTCACTGTATTCGCTCCTCCTTGCCATTGTCCCGGTACTCTCTATTCGCCATATTCGCTCCTCCTTGCCGTTGTCCCAGGTACTCTCCATTTGCTGTATTCGCTCATCCTGGCCATTATCCTGAGTACTCTCTGATTGCCGTATTCGCTCCTCCTTGCCATTGTCTCAGGTACTCTTCGTTCATCGTTTTCGCTACTCCTTGCCATTATACCGGGTACTCTCCATTCACTGTATTTGCTCCTCATTGCCGTTGTCCCGGTACTCTCAGTTTGCCATATTCGCTCCTCCTTGCCGTTGTCCCGGTACTCTCCATTCGCCGCATTTGCTCCTTCTTGCCATTAACCCGGGTACTCTCCATTTGCCGTATTCGCTCCTCTTTGCCATTATCCCGAGTACTCTCTGTTCGCCGTATTTGCTCCTCCTTGCCATTGTCCCAGGTACTCTCTGTACATCGTTTTCGCTACTCCTTGCCATTATCCCGGGTACTCTCCATTCACCGTATTTGCTCCTCCTTGCTGTTGTCCTGAGTATTCTCCATTCACCATATTCGCTCCTCCTTGCCATTGTCCCAGGTACTCTCCATTTGCCGTATTCACTCCTCCTTGCTGTTGTCCCGGTACTCTCCATTCCCCATATTCGCTCCTCCTTGCCGTTGTCCCGGTACTCTCCGTTCGCCATATTTGCTCCTCCTTGCCATTGTCCTGGTTACTCTCCATTTGCCGTATTTGCTCTTCCTTGCCATTGTCCCGGGTACTCTCCATGCGCCGTATTTGCTCCTTCTTGCCATTAACTCGGGTACTCTCCATTCTCCATATTCGCTAGTCCTTGCTGTTGTCCCGGGTAATCTCCATTCGCTATATGAGCTCCTTCTTACCATTATCCCGGGTACTCTCTGTTTGCCGTATTCGCTCCTTCTTGCGATGGTCCCGTGCACTCTCCGCTCCATTCGCCGTATTCGCTAGTCCTTGCTTGCTGTTGTCCCGGGAACTCTCAATTTGCAGTATTCCATATTCGCTCCACCTTGCCATTGCCCCAGGTACTTTCTGTTAGCCGTAATCACTCCACCTTGCCATTGTCCTGGGTACTCTCCATTCGCTGTATTCGCTCGTCCTTGCCGTTGTCCCGGGTACTCTCCTTACGCCGTATTCGTTCCTTCTTGCCATTGTCCCGGCTACTCTCCATTAGCCGTATTTGCTCCTCGTTGCCGTTGTCCCGGTACTCTCCATTCGCCATATTCGCTCTTCCTTGCCGTTGTCACGGGTACTCTTCATTTGCCGCATTCACTCCTCCTTGCCATTATCCCAAGTACTCTCTGTTTGCCATATTCACTCCTCCTTGCCATTGTCCCAGGTACTCTCTGTTCATCGTTTTTGCTACTCCTTGCCATTATCCGGGTACTCTCCATTCCCCATATTTGCTCCTCCTTGCCATTGTCCCAGGTACTCTCCATTTGCCATATTCGCTCCTCCTTGCCATTGTCCCGGGTACTCTCCATTTGCCATATTCGCTCCTCCTTGCCATTGTCCCAGGTACTCTCCATTTGCCGTATTCACTCCTCCTTGCTGTTGTCCCGGTACTCTCCATTCGCCATATTCGCTCCTCCTTGCCGTTGTCCCGGTACTCTCCGTTCGCCATATTTGCTCCTCCTTGCCATTGTCCTGGTTACTCTCCATTTGCCGTATTTGCTCTTCCTTGCCATTGTCCCGGGTACTCTCCATGCGCCGTATTTGCTCCTTCTTGCCATTAACTCGGGTACTCTCCATTCTCCATATTCGCTAGTCCTTGCTGTTGTCCCGGGTAATCTCCATTCGCTATATGAGCTCCTTCTTACCATTATCCCGGGTACTCTCTGTTTGCCGTATTCGCTCCTTCTTGCGATGGTCCCGTGCACTCTCCGCTCCATTCGCCGTATTCGCTAGTCCTTGCTTGCTGTTGTCCCGGGAACTCTCAATTTGCAGTATTCCATATTCGCTCCACCTTGCCATTGCCCCAGGTACTTTCTGTTAGCCGTAATCACTCCACCTTGCCATTGTCCTGGGTACTCTCCATTCGCTGTATTCGCTCGTCCTTGCCGTTGTCCCGGGTACTCTCCTTACGCCGTATTTGTTCCTTCTTGCCATTGTCCCGGCTACTCTCCATTAGCCGTATTTGCTCCTCGTTGCCGTTGTCCCGGTACTCTCCATTCGCCATATTCGCTCTTCCTTGCCGTTGTCACGGGTACTCTTCATTTGCCGCATTCACTCCTCCTTGCCATTATCCCAAGTACTCTCTGTTTGCCATATTCACTCCTCCTTGCCATTGTCCCAGGTACTCTCTGTTCATCGTTTTTGCTACTCCTTGCCATTATCCGGGTACTCTCCATTCCCCATATTTGCTCCTCCTTGCCATTGTCCCAGGTACTCTCCATTTGCCATATTCGCTCCTCCTTGCCATTGTCCCGGGTACTCTCCATTTGCCATATTCGCTCCTCCTTGCCATTGTCCCGGTACTCTCCGTTCGCCATATTCGCTCCTCCTAGCCATTGTCTCGGGTACTCCCCATTTGCCGTATTCGCTCCTCCTTGCCGTTGTCCCGGGTACTCTCCATGCGCCGTATTTGCTCCTTCTTGCCATTAATCCAGGTACTCTCCATTTGCCGTATTCGCTCCTCCTTGCCATTATCCCAAGTACTCTCTGTTCGCCATATTCGCTCCTCCTTGCCATTGTCCCAGGTACTCTCTGTACATCGTTTTCGCTACTCCTTGCCATTATCCCGGGTACTCTCCATTCACCATATTTGCTCCTCCTTGCTGTTATCCTGAGTATTCTCCATTCGCCGTATTCGCTCCTCCTTGCCATTGTCCCAGGTACTCTCCATTTGCCGTATTCACTCCTCCTTGCCATTGTCCTGATTCTCTCCATTCTCCATATTCGCTCCTCCTTGCCGTTGTCCCGGTACTCTCCGTTCGCCATATTCGCTCCTCCTTGCCATTGTCCTGGTTACTCTCTATTTGCCGTATTCGCTCCTCCTTGCCATTGTCCCGGGTACTCTCGATGCGCCGTATTTGCTCCTTCTTGCCATTAACTCGGGTACTCTCCATTCGCCGTATTCGCTAGTCCTTGCTGTTGTCCCGGGTAATCTCCATTCGCTATATGAGCTCCTTCTTACCATTATCCCGGGTACTCTCCATTTGCCGTATTAACTCCTTCTTGCGATGGTCCCGTGCACTCTCCGCTCCATTCGCCGTATTCGCTAGTCCTTGCTTGCTGTTGTCCCGGGAACTCTCAATTTGCAGTATTCCATATTCGCTCCTCCTTGCCATTGTCCTGGTACTCTCCATTCGCTGTATTCGCTCCTCCTTGCCGTTGTCCCGGGTACTCTCCTTACGCCGTATTTGTTCCTTCTTGCCATTGTCCCGGGTACTCTCCATTCGCCATATTTGCTCCTTCTTGCCGTTGTCCTGGGCACTCTCCATTCGCCGTATTCGCTACTTCTTGCCATTGTCCCAGGGACTCTCCATTCGCTGTATTCACTCCTCCTTGCCATTGTGCTGGGTACTCTCCTTGCGCCGTATTTGTTCCTTCTTGTCATTGTCTCGGGTACTCTCCATTCGCCGTATTTGCTCCTTATTTCCATTGTCCTGGGCACTCTCTGTTCGCCGTATTCGCTAGTTCTTGCAGTTGTCCCGAGTACTCTCCGTTTTTGCTTTTGCTTTTTAGTATTAGATATCTGAATGTTTTGTTATCAGATTGTTTTCAAATTTTGAATAATTTTTAAACTAAAAACACCAATATCTCTGGCTATTTTAGTATCTTATTGAATTCTGTAAACGCCATTGTGTTTTTGTGAGATTATTGCATCTAATTAATCTGGTTTTGAATTTGAGTCGTGTACCCCATTCTTCTCATTCGGAGTCTAGAAACTTCGATTTTATATATTCCAAGTTGGTTCAATTTTGTTATAAGTCTACTCTAGGCCTACGTATCTATAAAGTCCCATTTCAACACTACATTGATATATATTTGGTACGGAAAGGAATCTATTTACAAAAATAGAAATTCCCATGGAAAAAATTTCCCGGCATAAATGGAAATGCCTGAGGCATAGCTGTAAAAGAGCTGAAATAATTTCATTGCTGTACATTGTAAGATTATTTTTTAAATCTGAAATATAATACTAAGTAGTTCTTTCAACATTGCGGGACTAATAATCGAAGGAAGGACTTTAGACACTCACACGGTATAAACGTGGGATAGGCCTATGCATGAATTTGAGAAATTAAGGGGGGGGGGGGGGGGGGGGGGTGGGGTATACCCTCCATCAGGTAAAATTTTCAAATTATTGTTTCTTTATCTCACCTAGAGCAGAATTTAATGAGGATTACAAATCTGAAAACCGCTTAGTGAGACCTCTTTCAGTTCTCGAGTTATCACTGTTTTTCCGTATGACGGTCTGTCCGTCAAATTGTAAGAAAGACAGAAGACCGACAGACAGACAGATAGACTAGATTCCACTAAAAATTAAAACTGACATCGGAAATGAAATCAGCGACCTCGAAAACCCCAGTAATGAACATTTTAGCTCGTTGGTGTGCATCATTCGTGCCAGAAATAATTAACCAACCAGAACACAGACAGCCAATTTTGGCGGGACGGTTTAAACTTTGAAGGGCATTTTCTCGGAATGACAATTTTCATTTTCAAATTACTACTCCTCCGTCATTTTTCAACCAATTTTCTTCGTTTATGGCTCATTCGAACGAGCTTTGGAAGCTCTTTAAAAGTTATCTTATGGAATTTTGATAAATATTACCATTTTTTCTAATTAGCCATTTTTAATTAAAAATATGATAATTAATTAATTAAAATAAAATTGGCTAATTAAAAATTCTATAAGATAACTTTTGTAGAGTCGATCACGCTGAGTCCAAAAAAAATTGGTTTCAAGAAATTTGGACCAAAATTGAGGGACTAGTAGCAATTTTAGTGAAATCTTTAATTCCTCCGCCAGCCGCTAGGGGGAGGCTACAAATTTTCAAATTTTACTATAAAGGCTATTTGGCCTTCCATACAGTGGTTGACCATGACAAAATAGCAATATTATCATTTAACACTAATTGACAGCCATTTTAAAAAAAGGTTCATGGGGGGGTATACCCCCCCCCCCCCGCCCCCCCCTTAATTGGGTCTGCATCATTTAATTTCAAATTGAAAACATAAAATATGTAATTTACGTTTGATTGGTAAATATACTTACTATGAAATTAAAAATCACAAACATAATATCTTGTAACTTCGTTAGTAGAATTTCAAACGATTACATTTTTACAAATAGCCCCTACAGTAAATCACACAGTAAGCCGCAGGTCATCGGATAGGCATCCAATAATGTTCAGCGTTAGATACAATTCTTAAATATCAAATGTTTCCTCCCTTCCAACCCGAATCCTTTTGGCCCTATCATTACGTTTTTTATTTTTCTCATTTTTGTTTCTTTCCCAATTTGATAACATCCTCAGAGGTATATGCATCAACCCCGCCAATATTAATATCGCACCGGGAATGGCGAACGAGAGAACATAGTTTTTACATTGGTCCATATTGCATTCACCGTCTATCGTATTTTTGCTTGAGCTGTCCGCCAAATAACCTGAATACAACAAAAATACAGCATAATGTATGTAGGCTTGGGCTTACTGTAGATTTGAGTTTTCAATTTCGCGTGAATACTGTTGGGGCCTATATATTTCACAAATCTTACTGCTGATCATGACCATTTACGAACATGAACTGAATACAGGGTCCGATCCATCGAAAAATCACCAACCATTTGTTACTACAGTAGATGAACTGCAAATAAACACTTACCAGTTGTAGTAGAACCATATAAATTCGGTTGCCACACATTCCTAAAGCCTGTCTAACTGGAAGCGAATAGAGAGGGGCAGGATAACTTGAGGCAAATCCGAAAAGCGAATTAATATCTATGCTAATATCATTTGAGGGAAAGGAGCAGGTTAAATCTAAACAATAAACTAAAGTCAATAGAACCGGTTAGGCCTACCCCCTAGCTAAAAGTTTCAAAAACGTGTTTTTTATTGCATCTGGAGCAGAATTTATGTGGATTTCAAATCTGAAAACCGCTTAGAGAGATCTATTTTAGTTCTCGAATAATCGTGGAATAACTGTCTGCCAATCTATCTGTCAAAAGGTAATCCAGTCAGACAGACAACGAACAGATAGACACACGACATTCCACCAAATATTAAAACTGACATCGGGAATGAAATCAGCGACCCTGAAAACCACCATAAATATAATTTTAACTCGGCGATGTGCTTCTTTCATGTCAGACACCATTAACCAGCCAGACACCATACAGGTAGGTTTGCGCGGGATGTTTTGAAATTTGAAGGCGATTATCTCAGAATGAAAATTTTTTGCTCGAAAAATACTACTCATCCGCAATTTCTTAACAGTTTCTCGCAATTTATGCTTTATATGAAAGGTAATTTCATAAGCTTCAATAAATTTCACGCACTTTTCTTAATTTAATAAATATTTCCCCATTTTTGAATGAAAAATTACAAAAAACATGGGGTTTTTCAGTTTTTTAAATTTTTTTTTGATGATTCTCTTTTCGATAGAATATCGTTTTCTATGCATTTCTTGGAGACATCTGCAAAATAAAAAAAACAACAGGGTGGCTACCCCCCCCCCCCCCCCCCCCCTCACTTAAGTATATACTGTAGAATACTTATATTTCGGATACAAAAGTTTAGCCTAAACAAAGGCCATTATTTAGGCCTAGTTTCTCCCGATACCATCTATCAGTTTCAAACACAGTACATTTAAGCCAAACTCCCGTCCTTGCAAGGTCACCCAGCCTGTGAATTAAGACTACCTAACTATAGGTCAACTTTACAGTAAGCAACGCAATGCCAATTCTCCACACAACTTATCATTAATTTTGTATCGGTGAAAAATTTTGAGAATAAAAAAAATAGTTTTCTTAAATGAACCAGTATGCTGTGTACTACTGTAAGCTTATACCTAAATTTATAATACTTATTAGAGTAAAATAATCACCGTATTAGTAAAATAAACTTTACAAACTTTAAACTTTATAAACATTACATTACATTAGGGATTACATAACATTACATTACGTTACAGACTATGTACTGGTTCAAACTACGAAGTTAAGTTAAGTTTCGAATATAATATAATATTATGTCGTTGCAAAATTGAAATAAAGTAATAAAGTAAATAGTAATAAAGTACAGTAAATAATACAGTAGGCCTACTGTAACGCCAGTGTCTGTATGTACAGTAGAGTAATTTAAACATACCAGCGAAGGGTGTTCCCGCGAGTATAGGTGCTCCCATAAATAGCAATATCCATCCAAACATAGTACTCGTACTGATACTACTTGTTGACATCAGCTCTTTGACCAATAACATTCTCGATGTAATGAAATAAGCTAAAATTTAGGAAAAATAATGTACAACAGGCGCCTGTATATTAAAACATTATTATTATTGTTGTATACAAAATAAGTTAATTGCGACACAAAGTATGGTTTGGAATGGTGTTCCCCCTGAGGTCTTTAAAATACCTGAGTGTTTAAAGCTCATCTATCCCATCATAGTAGACATGTACCGAACAACAAGAGTCCCACAAGAAATGAAAACAAATAAGTTGGTGCCAGTTCCCAAGAAGGGCAACCTAACACTCTATGGTTCTTTTCGGGGAATCTCATTGATCTCGATTGCTGCAAAGCTATACAATAGGATTCTATTAAATCGCATCAGGGATCCCATTGAGAGACTGCTCCGTGGAAATCAGAATGGGTTCCGTAAAGGTCGTGGTACCATGGAGCCCATTCTGGCACTTAGAAGGATAATTGAAGAATTATCAAAAAAGAAAGACAGGCATCTGGCTGTTATCTTTGTTGACTTCTTCAAGGCCTTTGATTCAGTCTCTCGCTCACGTATGTTCTGTTCAGCATACTTTCATTATATGGGATTCCTGATGAAATTATTGCAGCAATAAGATCAGTATACGATGGTTCGACAACATTTGTGTCTACTGTTGACGGTGACACAGAACCATTTGAAGTGTTATGGGGCGTCCTCCAAGGAGACACACTTGCACCATTCTTGTTCATTATTGTGGTTGACTATGTTCTACGCATGTCCTTAGATCATCATAATGATGATGGGGTGATGATAACTCCACCTACTGGCTCCAGAAGTCGAGGAAATCCTGCCAAGTACCTAACTGATCTAGACTTTGCTGATGACTTAGGAGTACTCTCAGAATCACTAGAGGGAGCCCAACGGCTCCTCAGCTCATTAGAACATGCTGCTTCTAGTGTTGGTCTTTTTATTAACTCCAGAAAGACCAAAATTTTGACAGTTAACTTTGAAAGTCCTCAGCAAGTCTCTGATCGGATGAGCATAAGCTCAAAGGATGGTATGCTTGAGCATGTGGACGACTTCTGTTACCTGGGATCATGGATCCGGAAGTCAGGTGAGGACCTTCGAATACGTAAGGGCAAGGCATGGGCAGCCTTGAATAGGCTTTCCAGGATTTGGAAGTCACCGAGAATTAATCGGAAACTTAAGGTCCGATTATTTAGAGCAGCAGTAGTTCCAGTACTCCTCTACGGGAGTCCATGCTGGGCTCTAACTGCTGAGGACACCAAATCTCTGGATGGCACATTCACAAGAATGCTACGCCGGGTTCATTGTGTCAAGTACAATGCACACATCTCCAACCAGACACTATATAACATTGGAGGTGTCTCATTGGTTCCCCCAAGCTTGACACTAGAACAAAATCGCCTCCGCTTTGCAGGACATTGCTTTCGCCGTGAGGACCAGCCAGTGCATAATCTTGTACTTTGGCAGCCTCATGGAGTGAATAAGCATGGTGGACAGCCCATGACTTTCTTGAGACGCATCTTAAAGGACACTGGCCTTGAAGATGCGGATGATCTAGCAAATGTCATGGGTGATAGGGAGTTGTGGCGGTGCAATTTTATTGACAAGCCGGCACAGCATTCTTAAAAATGCAGCTGCAATGCAGCATGCCGATCCTAGGTGTAGTAGTAGTAGTATGGTTTGGAATAATGACAAGAAAAAAATATTGTTATAGTACTGGTAATCATTTTTACCGGTACTTTAAGCACCATTTTCGTATACCATTGTCTGCCATTCATGTCATACCTAGTGACGGTGTCCTAGAAGGCACGATACGGAACCGACCTTTTATTTCATAAAAGAACAGTGTAAAAGCTTTTGTGGGATATAACTGGCCCTTTTGCTTCGCAATCCAGTTTCCCTCAATGCGCTCAAATACTCTAAAGAAAAACTCCCTAACTCAAATGATGCAAGCTACCGGCTGATTGGCTGATTTGCTGTACGTATGGCCTCTTTGTTCTGTTCGATCAACCAACCAGAGCAAGGTCAACCAAGCAGAGTGATTCATCCTGTGTGTTGGCTAAGGGCTGCAAAAATCCGAATAGTTCGGCATTTAGACATTCGTGGAATCTGTGGAATATGGAACTCTGCCAATGAGAGCTTTTCCTCTTTGTGTTGAAAGCTTGCAACAGCTCACAGGGTTCAGTGTGTTGGTTTTCCTGATGCCATGAACATCAGCTATGGAATTATTCTGTTTTATTCCAACATTAGAACGGCTTTAATTATGAGAACACATAACTGTTACCGGTACGGTACGGTACGGTACGGTACGGTACGGTACGGTACGGTACGGTACGGTACGGTACGGTACGGTACGGTACGGTACGGTACGGTACGGTACGGTACGGTACGGTACGGTACGGTACGGTACGGTACGGTACGGTACGGTACGGTACGGTACGGTACGGTACGGTACGGTACGGTACGGTACGGTACGGTACGGTACGGTACGGTACGGTACGGTACGGTACGGTACGGTACGGTACGGTACGGTACGGTACGGTACGGTACGGTACGGTACGGTACGGTACGGTACGGTACGGTACGGTACGGTACGGTACGGTACGGTACGGTACGGTACGGTACGGTACGGTACGGTACGGTACGGTACGGTACGGTACGGTACGGTACGGTACGGTACGGTACGGTACGGTACGGTACGGTACGGTACGGTACGGTACGGTACGGTACGGTACGGTACGGTACGGTACGGTACGGTACGGTACGGTACGGTACGGTACGGTACGGTACGGTACGGTACGGTACGGTACGGTACGGTACGGTACGGTACGGTACGGTACGGTACGGTACGGTACGGTACGGTACGGTACGGTACGGTACGGTACGGTACGGTACGGTTCGGTACGGTACGGTACGGTACGGTACGGTACGGTACGGTACGGTACGGTACGGTACGGTACGGTACGGTACGGTACGGTACGGTACGGTACGGTACGGTACGGTACGGTACGGTACGGTAAGGTACGGTACGGTACGGTACGGTACGGTACGGTACGGTACGGTACGGTACGGTACGGTACGGTACGGTACGGTACGGTACGGTACGGTACGGTACGGTACGGTACGGTACGGTACGGTACGGTACGGTACGGTACGGTACGGTACGGTACGGTACGGTACGGTACGGTACGGTACGGTACGGTACGGTACGGTACGGTACGGTACGGTACGGTACGGTACGGTACGGTACGGTACGGTACGGTACGGTACGGTACGGTACGGTACGGTACGGTACGGTACGGTACGGTACGGTACGGTACGGTACGGTACGGTACGGTACGGTACGGTACGGTACGGTACGGTACGGTACGGTACGGTACGGTACGGTACGGTACGGTACGGTACGGTACGGTACGGTACGGTACGGTACGGTACGGTACGGTACGGTACGGTACGGTACGGTTCGGTACGGTACGGTACGGTACGGTACGGTACGGTTCGGTACGGTACGGTACGGTACGGTACGGTACGGTACCTACTGCTGTATTGCACATTATTTACTGCTATTTACTGTTTGTTATTAATTGTATCAGTTGTTTACATATTGTTATTTGGAGAATAACGATAAATGATCAGAAACCCTGATCTTCTTGATACACTAAGGTTAGAGAGACCGGTTACATATAGCAATTGCGACTTATATTATCGTGGTTTGTAGTGAATTGAATGCTATTTTATAGGCCCTACAAATGTCGGTTGCTATTCTCTTTATATATGATTAAAATCAGTGACTATCGGCAATTCAGTGTGCAGCGGTGTGCAATAGTCTGTATGTGCTTGTCCGCGTAACAAAGCATCTCCTAAAGAATGCGCCTTATGTGTAACTTATAATCCATTCCGTTGTGTTTAGTGTAAGCCATAGCTCTGTTTATATAGATAGAGCGCCACGTCCTAAAGGAACTGCTAATATTTCCCGAAAGTGAATGATATTTGTCAGGAATTATATTAACGATCAATCGAATAGTACGGTAGGCCTGCACCGCAATCAAATTAAAGCATCCGAATCCAGTCTCCCGGGTATATCCAGCGGGTGAATGGTCGCGCATAGACTGGCTTCGGCTAATGTTGGATTTATTTGTGTCAAATACTTGTCATAGGCTAAAGTCGATTTATAACCTAGAAGACATATAGATTTGGCGGGTTAAACTGCCAAAGGTCTTAAAAGCGCGAACAGTAACAGTTATTAATTCTGATTGCAGTGTAGGCAATAAATACAGTTTACTATTGTTCTGGTAAGAACAATAACAGTTATTGCTTCTTTATTGCCGTAAGCAATAAAGCTGAAGTACCGGTCGACCGGTAACCTGTAGGCCTAACTACCTAACCACCGGAACCGGTACTTACAGCAGTATACTGGTATAGGTACATCAGTATTATTTCGATTGTGATATATTGTATATTGTAGGCTGTTAGGGGATTAGGGATTGATCACCCCTTATTCCTTTGCATGGTTTACTTATTTCTGTCAGTTTTATTTACTAGTAGGCTAATATTGAGCAGAAGACGTGTAAGCCTGCTCAGATCGTACAGATAATTTGTAGGCTGGGCTGTTGTCTGACTGTTGATAGGTCTGAACGGATTGCAGTGCATGTAGAGTGTATGTCCGATAAAGTGCCGGTTAGGAACGTAGGGGCAGCTAGAGCTGTAAGGTAACCCCCCCCCCCCCCCCCCCGAAAGAATAAGTCGTACTACTAGGTTAGAACGCATACTAACTAACCATTTCGGAGTCTGCATGTCCTGTAGTTTATTTAGGCTTGATAGTAGTCTGCCAGCGTTTGGTCTGTACTTTGTTTGTGTAGTCTGTACAGGTACCGTAATATTTCTTATTCAGATAATTTATAGGCTAGATTGTTGTCTGGCTGTTGTTAGGTCTGAAGAGATTGTGGTGTGTGTAGAGTGTATGTCCGATAAAGTGCCGGTTAGGAAAGTAGGGGCATCTAGAGCTGTAAGGTAAATCCCCCCCCGAAAGAATAAGTCGTACTACTCGGTTAGAACGCATACTAACTAACCATTTCGGAGTCTGCACATACTGTAGTTTATTTAGGCTTGATAGTAGTCTGCCAGCGTTTGGTTTGTATTTTGTTTGAGTAGTTTGTACGGGTAGCGTAATATTTATTATTCAGAGTTTATGCGATTATTCGCAACATTCATAACCCCAAGTTTATTCCCACAGTAATTGTGCTTGTTATACATACCGTTATAGTTAAATTAACCCCGGTACTACATAAGGGCTGCTTGGCGTAGGTAAAGACTGGTGATTTTGTGCCCCGGTCACTCCAGCAGATGCCGTGGTTCCTTTAGCTGTACAAGTATTTCTAACTGCTAGTTATTTGTTGTACAAGTACTTGTACCTAATTTAGGGTTTAGTGTACAGTGCTTTCCGAAGGTAATTAGTGTGTAGGCAGTATATTTGTGTTGTAAAGTGGTTAATAGGCATGTTGGCTCTGGTAGGCCGCGGTAATTAACTTCCAGGTAGGGACACTCCGTGATACATAACGTAGTACTTATAGCGATACGGCTATAAGTCGTCAGACGGTGGTATTTTTCCTATCTGGACAACGCAATATATTTACTACTGGTTTATTATTTTCAAATACCGTAATATCCTGTCTGTTGTAATAACCAGATTTTCTAACCCTTTGTTAGGCTGTTTTGTAGATTCCCTGTAAAATTACCCTAAAAATTCATATTTGTAATTTTTGTGTTTATTTAGAGATGGTAATCTCACCCCGAATTGTACGTAATTTGTAGTATTAAGTAACTTAGGTAAATTAGAATTATTTGTTTTAGTGTCCAACAAGTAGCACTTCACTGAGAGCGCACAGCTTCTGTGTAGTGACTCCTCCCCAGAAATAATAACATTTATTTCAAATATTGACAAAACCCATTAAAACGGGTATATATATTATAAATCAACTCAAACGATTTATAAATAGTAGGCCTGCCATACAACAACTAGGTCTCAATATCAGTTGGACTACTGCTCAAATAACGGTAATAAAGTAAGTTAAAGTAACCAAGTAACCCCTAAAATTCAGAAATACAATTATTCTAAAATAATTGACATACCGGTATTTACAATAGGCTTATTATATTTATTTCTATAAATTTAGGCTGCAATTATACCGGTATTCTGTAATTAATTCTAGTTCATAATTATACTTATATATACTATAAGTGTAAGCTGTATACCGGTATTCACGATAGGCCTATTATATATTTATATATATTTGTGCTAAAATTATATACCGGTATTCTGTGACAAACATAGTCTGTAATAATACTTATATATATATATACTATAAGTATACCGGTATTCTGATACATTGTATATATATCACGTTACACTGAGTAACGGTATCGGTAATTAATTACTAGGCTAACAGTTGATACTGAATTACTAGACTTTCTTTAACTGTAATATAGCAGTAGGCATTCAACTGTACAATCAAATATGTCTGGCACAAAACGGGCACTGTCAGATAGTCTTTTGGAAGGTGTTAGAATGAGTCTTCGACTTGGACAGCGTCTTGAAAGGATGGAAGACAGAAAAGCAGCAGCAGTGGCAGCGGCAGAAGCGGAAAGAAAAGCGGCAGAGGCGGTGGCAGAAGCAGAACGGAAGGCGTCTGAAGCGACTGCCCAACTAGAGCTGGAGAGCCTTCGGGCGAGACAGGGATTTGCCTCCTCCGATGAAGGTGATATAAGAGATCCCGAAAGTAGAGGTAATAAATCTCGTTCAAGCAGGCGTAGAAGAATGCCACACTGTCCGAAGTTACCTAATTTGCCTCCTGCGGTGAGACTAGCTAGCACAGACTTAGGTAGTACAGAACCCACAGACCAAATTATTACAGTAGAAAGACTCCCTACTATAGTAGATGAGCCTGAAATAATTAGGCCTGTTCTCGAAGCCACCCCTTCGGTGATAGAGACACCTGTACTCCCAGGACCTACCTCTAAATTCCCTTTGCACAGCACAAAACTACCTGTGCCCAGTAGGACTGTTCCCGAGTCCGAACCCATCCTGGACGCCGAGCGAGATATCAAGAATTTATCGCCCGTCGTCTCTCGCTTGCCCGCTACTACGTTGGCGACTCCCGCTTCGGCGGTCGAGTGGGTAGCTGAGGGACGACGGGAGATGGGTCTCCTGCTCGGGCAGCTGAGGGAACATTGTAAATGTTCCTCCCAGCAGGTCCGGGAGTTGGAAGGGACTGTTCAGCAGTTAAAGGGAGCAGTAAGAGAGGGTAGGTTAGCATTGCAAGAAGTGCAGCAGAATATCGCGTCAGAATGCGATAAGTTAGTAAATTTACAAAAGGGTATACCACCACCCTCTGTAACAATGTGTCAACCTGTTAGGTCTGAAGTATTTCATGCGCAAGGTGTGGAGCCTACACGCATATATACTGCTAGTGAAGTAGAAACTCCTATAGTAAACCCTATTAAGGGTAATTATAAACCTGTTGACAGTGATATTCCATATAGACTTGATAATAATCCGAGAAATTTATATACCGATAACTCGATATTAAATAATACGATGGCCCAAGAAAGTTTTACGCGTCAAATGGCTAGAACCGAAGCCCGTCAAGCGGTAAAGATGGGAGAGATCGTCAAGTTCAATGGAGATGAGATGAAATGGTTACCTTTTAATGAATATTACAAAGATAACATACAGAACTCTGTGTTATCTAACGGAGAAAAGCTTAGATTCCTCATCGAGTGCTTGGAAGGATCTCCCAAGTTAATGGCGTTAAAGTTTATTGGACATCCAGATGGATTAAGACAAGTTTGGGATACATTAAACATCAGGTATGGTAATAGGAATAACATAGCTAGGTATTTGTATGCAAAATTAATGGCGCCCCGAAAGTTTCTTAGCAGCGGGATAATAGAGTTTTCCGATGAGATTCAAGAGATCTGTAGACAATTAGATTGGTTAGGTAAGTCTCGTGAATACCAGAATTCTATGGTTGTAGGAGCCTTAGCATCAACTCTGCCAAAGGGTGGAGTAGGTACACGCTGGGACAAGAAAGTGTTATATATGATGGAACAACAACGACGAGACCCTACCATGGCTGATCTCATGTCATTCTTGGATGGAGAGGTAAAATTACAGCTCCTAAAGCAGTCCCGAGAGAAGACCCTGGAGAACAAGGTGAGTGAAAAACCCGTTTCTAGGAGAAAAATAATACCAGTGTGTTATACCGACGAGGGCGAAAGCCAGGCTTCTCAAGAAGAAGACAGCGGGAAAGACACTGAAAGATCTTACTATGACAATAAAACCCTAAAGGACGTAAGTAAATTCAAGTCTCGAACCAATGACAGGAGAGAACAGGTAAGAAAAACTCCTCCTACGTCTCCTAAGAGAATTAATGTAAGAAATCCCGAGGAAAGAACGAGCGTGCACCACACAGCACATGTTAAAGTAAGTAACATCAAGCCCAAATGTGTGTTGTGCGACGGGCCCACCGTTTAAATGTGTGTAATGAATTCCTAAAGAAATCATTAAAGGATAAACGTGAAGTCATGTGGGATAAGCGGTTGTGTTATAATTGTCTCAGACGAGGACACCAACGGCGAACCTGTTACTCCGACGCAAGGTGTGCGAAGTGCGGCGCGAAACATCATATTTTGTTGCACACCGAATTCGAAAGAAACAGCCCGAGTCAGGTAAGTGAGTCCGAACTACATGTCCAATTCAGTGATGTGAACGACACTGACCAAAGTTCTGAGATGGAAGGATTCTATACTATACGGACGAATTCTCAGACGAAAACGAATCCTGTTACTTAATAAATACCGCAGTGTATCGAGCACTTACGTATGAGAAGGAAACCGACAGTGAGCTCCCCCTAACTACTTCTGATCGACAACCATCTTGGAAAGCGCCAACTTCCAATGTAGGAATCCGAGAATTTCCTGTAGTACAGTTAAGGGTCCACGGACCTAAAAGGAGTTATATAGTGAACGCCCTCCTTGACTCCGGTAGCACAGGAACATTCATCGACAAAGAACTAGCCGAAGACATCTTTGCTGGACAACCCAAGTTCCGAACTAAGCTAAACATGTCAGGAATTATGCAGGTTTGGAAATCTACCGTAATAGCGGATTATTATGTAGGCGCGTTGTCCACCCCCCAGGATGAACTAGGAGAACACAGCATAAGGTCAGTAAAAATGGTAAAAATGGTAGCACTTGGCTACCAGCCAAGTGGAACCTTATAACTGGGATGAGGACGATTTCACCCAGCAGCTTGAAATACCTAGATTCAACACCGATTACCCTGGAGTCCAAATACTAATCGGTCAAAATGCGCATGAAGCGCTCGAGACATTGGAGAAACGGCCTGCTCAACCGCAACCACTACAAGCCTATGCGGGAAGAACTAGAGTGGGTTGGTACTTTACTGGCCCTTCCCGTAGAACTCTCATGGAAAGATTACCGAAAGATCAGGTATATCAAGTAAGAGAATGGGAAGATGAGAGCAGTGAGTTAGACGATCCAACTAAGGGAAGACCATACTCCTCAGATAATGACGACATCAACTCCAATGTAGATCAATGGAGACATTGCCCCGAGACGATTAATCTAGCCGACATTGCCTCCAGTGGAGCAACTCCTCAAGAACTGACAGATACTCCAGACTGGTTAGGTGAACCCGACTTCCTAAGTAAAGAAGATGAATGGCCTCCCCACCTTAACCCGGCTGAGATTAGACAGGCCAAGGGAGCAGAGAAAGTAACACAACCACTCAATCGCCCAGCTGGTCGTTTATGTTTACTGGAAAGAGACCGAAAACTGTCCGGAAACTATGGAAGGCAAGATACTCTTCCCACGATCACCTCCCTAATCCAACAAATATCTAGGGACTCCATAACGTAACAACATACGGAGTGGGTGTGTGACTATATTATTTTATATTTATTTTATTATTTTATATTATGTATGTATTATTATGTAATTTTATTATAATCGTTTTCTTTAATTTTATTTAGTCAAATGTTATTTAGCGATTATTTAGTAGATTAGTGCAATATATTAGTGTTTATTACTTAATTACTTATATATTATATTTAGTGCGACGGCGAGAAATAATTCTTTTTCTCTTTCCTTACTGTCCGTATCATATTATAAATACAATATTATTTTTTATTATTATATATACAATATAAATAAATATAAAATTATGTAAGATGAAATATCCGTACTTATTAAAGTACAATAAAGCTCCTACTATATTCAAGTATTATTGGTAGGCAGAGTATTAGGAATGCAAAGTTCAGATCCTCGTGTCTCGGCTAAACCAAGCTCTGGGTAGACCTTGGAAACGACTTGCCTCTTCTCACTGACATTGCTTCGTGCGATATTGCTCTCATACCGTATATTGAATAATACATATAGTAGCGTGATGTCCCTTTAACAGTAGCGTAAAACGCAAAATAAATCTGTTAAACCCTTTGACCATCTGCAATTCTAGTCGATTAAGATATCGCGGCACCCACCGATATACTTGAAAGACAAAATTCTAGAATCAGTGGTTAACGTCCCCAGACAAGTTCTGGAATAAACTGGTGCCCATCCTAAATATTAATTATTAATATTTACAAAATCTGTCAAATTTCAGATCCTTTAAAATTCTAGTCGATTAAGATATCGTAGCACTTACCGATACTCTTAAAAGGACAAATCCCTAGAATCAAGGATCCCAGTCCCCAGACTTGTTCTGGAATAAAATTGTGTCTATTTAATATTAAATAATAAAATTACGGGAATAAATTTAAATTCATCTTTTAATGAATTTGATAAATTGTTATTTTATACAATTTATAATATTCCCAAAATTCCATTAATTAATAGATCATGGGAGCGGAGATTCACCTATTAAGTGTATTAGTGTGCGAGAATCTCCAATATAGAGTCAATAGCCGATAAAATTCATAAAATCATATATAAAGATGATATTGACCATTAAAGACTTACTATTAAATAGCATCCCAGATCTGTATGCATGGGAATTACCCTAATTCTACCGCTAGCTTTCCATAATGTCACCATAGCAACAACCACGCTAGAATTAGAAGCGAGTTAACAGAACAATAAAAAGCTTGCTCATTGAATAGCATACGGAATAAATAACACACCGCTAGTATCCAAGGATACATAATAACAACGTGACATTCTGGAAGGCACTTGACTAACGGACAAATGACCCGAATGTGTGATAGAATGTGTACCATTTGTGACAGTTACGTGGAATTTGTGCGTTTGTAGATGAATGTTACTACTAAGGTGTGTTTACAGTAGCGAGTCGCAATTGTGAAAGTAGCCCTAACTCTCCAGTAAGAACCTGAAGTATATCTAAGCCTTTGGGACGGACGGTGGAGTGACTCGTGCTGGTTGTTGTAGTCGTTGTGCAGCTACGACGTTGGCGATAGGCACATCGGCGAAAGTACACCAGCGCTGAGGATCTCGCACTGTCCGGGGGCAGAGAGGGGTAGGCAGCGACGCCCGCTCGCCTAAATATAAACTCATTATAATATGGATAAACTTATATAGCAGATATGATTGAGTTGATAGAAGATGATCTTGGTATCAGGGAGCGATATACTCTACCTTTACAAGCGTTTGTTGATAGCTTGATACGCGGCGACGCTGGTCCAACTACTACGGAGGACGATGGTCGTTATATCGAACCGCCAATGTCCCAGGAACAACTTACGCGTGAATTGGACTATAGAAAATTCACCGCTCGCTATACGCATCGTAATGGTACGTATATGGACTTCTTAACTACTGGTCATCCTATCGACCTACACGATACGAACGATATAGACACCGAAAGGGAAATGGTTTTATTTAAATATCATACCCAGCGGAAGCGGAACGATAAACTGAGATTCGAACACGAAAATTCTATTCGAAACCGACTCGAAAGTGAAGATGTTGAAGAGCCGGATAAACGCAGCGACTTCAACAGAATATCTGGAATTCTTGAGAGAAACATATCTCAATATTACCAGTCAACAGAATCTAGAAACTCGATATCTTCAAGGTATACATCATGACCGCATGGTAGAACTCAAACGGCTCTATTCCACTATGATGTATCTTACCGCTGATCGACCGCTACCTGTTGCACCGGATAGCTTCGAACAGATGGAGGAATATTGTAAACTGGAGAAAGATCACTCGCGTTTCCCCTACAAGACGTGCGTCTTTGGTATTATTGCGATGAATGCCCTAGACCCAACCAACAAACGGAAAGACCTAAACATCCGCGGAGACGTTGCATTAAACACGGTTTTACTCGCTATATTTACGGGAGTTTCGAGCGAAACTTGTTCGATGTATCACCTACGCTCGCTCGATTCAAACGATCCTTAAATAAACCTATGATCCGAGTTCCGGAATACTCGATCAGACCTCCTCACTCCCTAGTGAGAACCCAGACTCTTGATCCTAATAGTATCATGGATCCTCCCGAGCTGTACTCACTGTTCAAAGATCTAGTGCTACCCGAACAGTTAGTCGGTGGCACTCTGATTGTGGGCTCCCTAAATATTCGCCCATCTTACCTAGTCGGATTGGGACGCGGACATCTAATATCGTCATTCAACCGTATCATCGTCCCTGTTTAACCCGATACAACCTGTCACTGAGGCGGAGGAGAGAGTTGTACGAGACGCGTTGGACACTATTCGTCAAAAGATCGGAAAATGAACCTACAATTGTTTAGAGAAACGTAAATTGCGGCAGCAAGTCCAAGCGGTAAACGAATTAACTTTATCTCAGTTCGATCAAGAAATCCAGAATCTCTAAGAAGATATCGAACTTGGACGACCCTATTCTCTGCGAGAGTTTTTGGATGAACGTATCCAGCTACGAGCGGAGGAAAATCAGCTCGAGGAGAACATATCGAAACGGCGGATACCCCGACCATAATCCTACACCTTCTGATGCAATCATATTGCACCCTTCACCCAGGAGTTATAGCCCTCCTAGTAAAGTGGCTCCCCCCAAAGAGAAAAGGACTCTTGCTAGCTTTAAAAAACTGCGTAAACGCCGTCCACGCAAGAAAGACTAACTGTTTAGAGTATTTTTATATTTTAGAAACTGTGATTTTTTATATTTTATAGAATTAAATCCCATTTTCTGGGAGCGGTGTAAAAGCTTTTGTGGGATATAACTGGCCCTTTTGCTTCGCAATCCAGTTTCCCTCAATGCGCTCAAATACTCTAAAGAAAAACTCCCTAACTCAAATGATGCAAGCTACCGGCTGATTGGCTGATTTGCTGTACGTATGGCCTCTTTGTTCTGTTCGATCAACCAACCAGAGCAAGGTCAACCAAGCAGAGTGATTCATCCTGTGTGTTGGCTAAGGGCTGCAAAAATCCGAATAGTTCGGCATTTAGACATTCGTGGAATCTGTGGAATATGGAACTCTGCCAATGAGAGCTTTTCCTCTTTGTGTTGAAAGCTACCTGCAACAGCTCACAGGGTTCAGTGTGTTGGTTTTCCTGATGCCATGAACATCGGCTATGGAATTATTCTGTTTTATTCCAACATTAGAACGGCTTTAATTATAAGAACACATAACTGTTACCGGCACGGTACGGTACGGTACGGTACCTACTGCTGTATGGCACATTATTTACTGCTATTTACTGTTTGTTATTAATTGTATCAGTTGTTTACATATTGTTATTTGGAGAATAACGATAAACGATCAGAAACCCCGATCTTCTTGATACACTAAGGTTAGAGAGACCGGTTACATATAGCAATTGCGACTTATATTATCGTGGTTTGTAGTGAATTGAATGCTATTTTATAGGCCCTACAAATGTCGGTTGCTATTCTCTTTATATATGATTAAAATCAGTGACTATCGGCAATTCAGTGTGCAGCGGTGTGCAATAGTCTGTATGTGCTTGTCCGCGTAACAAAGCATCTCCTAAAGAATGCGCCTTATGTGTAACTTATAATCCATTCCGTTGTGTTTAGTGTAAGCCATAGCTCTGTTTATGTAGATAGAGCGCCACGTCCTAAAGGAACTGCTAATATTTCCCGAAAGTGAATGATATTTGTCAGGAATTATATTAACGATCAATCGAATAGTACGGTAGGCCTGCACCGCAATCAAATTAAAGCATCCGAATCCAGTCTCCCGGGTATATCCAGCGGGTGAATGGTCGCGCATAGACTGGCTTCGGCTAATGTTGGATTTATTTGTGTCAAATACTTGTCATAGGCTAAAGTCGATTTATAACCTAGAAGACATATAGATTTGGCGGGTTAAACTGCCAAAGGTCTTAAAGGCGCGAACAAACAGTATCGCCACTGTATGGCCTTTCTCCATTATTGCCATCACAACTCTACCACGCGGCAATATTGCCAATCGGTGTTCGGACACTTCCCCCCCCGAACACTTCCCCCCCGGACACTTCCCCCGGACACTTCCCCCCCCAGACACTTCCCCCCCGGACACTTCCCCCCCGAGCGTCGACCTGTATTATGTGTTCAGCATTACATATTGATATACATATTGCTATACATACTATAGAGATATTATACACACTACATATTAAATTTCCTGGTTACTTGCAATATTTTTAATAGGATTTTATTGAATTATATAATATTAGTAATTTATATATTAATTTGGTTAACATTCAATACAGCTCCTACTTTAGGCTTAGTCAATTTATTATCTGATGATACAAACATAATTGATTATTTCAAAACGGTCTCAAAGTCTTTCACCACGGGCACACAGGGAATGCCGGGGTTTGGGGGCGGTAGCCCCCAAGAAAAGAAGCGGGGGTTTGGAGGCGGCAGCCCCCATGAAAAGAAGCGGGGGTTTGGGGGCGGCAGCCCCCAAGAAAAGAACCAGGTGTTTGGGGGCGGCAGCCCCCAACAAAAGGAGCGGGGGTTTGGGGGCGGCAACCCCCAATTAAAAGAAAAACAAACAATATTTGACTATAAAAATGTTTCTTTTATAATTTTGAAAAAACTTGTCTAGGTGCAACTTGTCCTGTAACCATCTTTAACTTTTGTTTATTGCTTTGATGCACCCAGATTAATTTTAACACTTTAATTGGGGGGGAAGTGTCAGGGGGGCAAGTGTCCGGAGGGAAGTGTCCGGGGGGGAAGTGTTCTACTTGGGCGGGGGGGGGGGGGAGTGTCCGGGGGGGGAACTGTCCGGGGGGGGGGGGGGAGTGTTCTAGATCCTTGCCAATCAACATTTTGACGTCACCCACCCCCCCCCCCCCCGGCCTTGGGATATCCCTGTGCGGCTGTAGCTGGGATAGCTTAATCGAACTGGACTGGCTTACTATAAGGCCCTGTCTACTGTAGCCCTCGCCTTACATTTATTGGTCGTGTGATTAATTTGTTGATTGATTGTCAGATGCATACATAATTGCTTTGCTGTCATTGGTTGTTCAACCTGTTGTTACCTGAATCTGTTTGATTGTAGCATATTAGGTATTCCGTATTGCCCTTACCACTTGAAGATGTGGATAATCTCGCGTCATGGAAGATAGGGAGGTGTGGCGGTGCAACTTTGTTGTTTTTATATAAGCCGACATAGCATTTAATGCACGCTGCATTGGGCTTGCATTGTGGATTGCTTGCATTTTGGTGGCAAAATATTTTTGTTAAACCATCATATAATCTCAATGTGCAGTTTCAATGCAACAGGCCAATTATAGTACTTTGAATTCAGACACTTGGTGTCCCAGACACCAGGATTTCACTTTTCGGTCGACTTTTTATTGGAATTTTATAAATGAAGATTTTTTATTTTATTAAATTTATCTTTATTAAGTGTCTCATAGCGCGTATTTCTGTCTTATAACCTGTACATATACTAATTCGTACTAGATTCAGCCCTTCTGTAACCTGTGTTTTTGGTGAAAACCTGGTATTCTTCACATGGGGGTAACTGCAAAGTGAAATATAACGGCCAAAAGTCTGGTATTCTTCACATGGGCCGTTTTTTTCTACCCCCAATGACTACATTAACTGACATGTCCTAAGTTGTATAAAATAACTGACTTTCACTTTAAGAGTTGAAAAGCTATTTCATTGTATTCCAATTTCAACTGCGGTATCACATTTCCTAATGTCTGCACTGCAACCTATATATCCTATACTGTAAATCCTAAATCAGAGTCAGAAATCAAAGTGAATAACCTACTACTGGCCCATTAACAATATGCAGTATAAATGAAGAATGGAAATTAGTGGGTATGCTTAGATACAAGATAGATACCGTTTCGGTAAAATAAAACCACGTCTCAATGTTAAATTTGTAATTAACGGAATGGGGCAGGTTAGAGTGGTGCATTATTCTAACCAAAACAATAAACGAGAATAATCAGTAAAATAATCAGAAACGAGAATTTTGAGAATAATCAGCTGTCAGCTGTGGTGCTGGGTTATTATGGTCGATATGTTGCTGGGTCAACCGGTACTGAACCTTAGTTAAAGGACTGGTGCATGCCGATCACCATGGTCAATATTCAAGGAAGAAGTCCATGTCCTACTACTGTATAGGAAAACATTATTTACTTACCTGTGGTTGAGCCATATAATACCGCGTACATGTGTAGCCAAATCAGATTATTATGAGCATTCAAACCCGAAGGGGCAAACGGGCAAGTGATTGTGACTATCCCGCTGATGACAAGTGTGCCAGCCGCTAGAAGAACACAGTCAAGCCCAGACTTTTCGGTAATGCAACCGCTCACAAATCGTCCAACGGTATTAGCACCACCCAAAGCTGAAACAATATAATAATTGCTGAATTATAGGCAATGTTGAAACCATAAATTAAAACCTGAAATAAATTATTTTCAAACCTAAATCGTGGTTACACAAGGAATAATAATATTAGTGCAAATTGGAAAAAAAGCCATTTATAATAATATTCGAACGTTTCGATTTAATCAATAAATCATCTCCAGTGAAGTAGTATGGCAGTATATATAGAAATATTAATTATTAACACATTAATTATATATACAAGACTGCAAACTAGAGAAGAAAATGCATGATGCAATGCGCTGGAGGGATGATAACAAATAAATAGAGTGGTAAGGAATATTCCTGGATATTTAGGGTGGGTTTTTCGTTGCCAACGTCCAAACTTTCTTTAATGAGTAAATCATAGTTATTTTGTGCCCTACCAATGTATGTGAAGTCATCATATGTGATATTGTGATCATATTCTACAGCATGATCACGTACAGCTGAATTACCAGGGGAGGATAAATGTGACTCCCGTACGAGGATATTTTCCCAAATGTTCAGATATTCTCACCTTGAAATGGCGCTCGGATTTACCGATATGCTGTAGGTAGCGTTACAGCTTCTCACAGTTAAATTTATATAAGGTGAGAGCTCTGAGACTTAACCCTATTTAACCCGGGGGGTGTCATTTGACCCACCCCCGAGGTTTGTTTGTCATAACTAACAATAACAAATGCAGTAGGGAATCTGAAATTATACGACTTTTCCTAAAAACCTATTGTCTTCCTAATAGTGAAAACTGTTTTCAAAAATATTGGGAAGTTTTCGAGTTATAGCACAATTTTTTAACCCTACTTTTGGCACTTTTTTTGAGAAGTTTTTTGAAAATTTAATTTCATGAAATATGATACTAGATGGAATTCATATAAATTAATTTAGAAATTTCCAAACTGTTTTTCTCGGCGGGTGCCAAATTTTGGTGCTAGCACCAAATTTTGAAATATGGAATTTTGTAAATTGATTGTTTGAACCTGTTTTTAGCGCAATACTGTAGGGGTTTTTTGGGGTTCTGGTTTCGATGGAATATATACGTGTTGCACCATGCATTTCAAACTTGTATTTTTCGGTGCTGTGTGCAAAATTTGGTGCCAGCACGAAATTTTGAAAAGCCATTCAATAGTTCAATTGCTTGTGACAACATATTTCACGCGTTTTAGAGGTTTATGGCGGTTCTGAATTCAATGGAATAAATAATTATCTACCTAGACATCTCAAACTCGTATTTTTCGGAAGTGGGTGCAAAACTTGGTATTAGCACCAAATTTTGAAAACTACAGTCAATTGATTGTGTCACCTTGTTTCTTGCGTTATACGGGTTTGTAAGAGTTCTGAATTCAATGGAATAAGTAAAAATTGCATAACAGTTTGCAAACTTGTAGTTTTCGCCGGTGGGTGAAAATTATTGTGCCAGCACTAAATTTTTGAAAATAAGCAAATTGATCAATACATTGTACAGTATCATCTTGATTCTTGCGTTATACGGGTTTTTGAGGGTCCTGAATCCGATGGAATCAATAAAAACAGCACTGGACATCTCAAACCACTACTTTTTGGTGATGGCTACGAAATTTGGTGCTAGCACCAAAATTTGCCATATTACGCTAAAAAAATACGAGTAGCAATGACTTGACAAATTAGAAATGTATTCCATTAGAATAAGCGCCCGCTAAAACCTGAAAATCTGAATTTATAGCATCGTATAAGGGAATTCAAAAATTTGTGTTTAAACTGAAAGGTGCTGGTTACTTGTTTTTTTTTCATTTTTTGCCTAAGTAGAGGTCTAAATCAGCCAATAGTTTACTGTATGGTCTACCCGATGAATCTCTTAGCCGACTTCAAGTTGCCTTAAATTCATGCGCTAGAATTATTACCAACACTCCCAGACTATCCCGAATAACACCAATTCTGAAATCCTTACACTGGCTGCCAATATCATCAAGAATTGGATACAAAAATTGAATGCAACTCTAACCTGGAAAACACTCAATAATAAAGCACCTGCCTATATTTGGAAACTACTAACACCAAATTATTCTACTACAAGAACTGACTACCTCTGGACCCTTAAAGTTCCCCGTTGTAAACTTAAATATTATGGAGATCGCTGCTTTTCGATCGCCGCCCCAACAGAACTGCAACCCAAGGTTTTCTGTCGCGGATTAAAAACTCATTTATTTTCATGTGCATACCCTAAGTAAGATTTGTTTTAAAGCGCCCTTGAACTGACATTTAGGTAAGGCGCTATATAAGTTCATATTTATTATTATTATTTATAGTAATCAGACCATTTTTAAACATTTTCAAATGTATTTTGCGCCCCAGAAAACCTGTATTGAAAAACATTTAGCTGAAAATTGTTAGCTAAATATGACCAACCACCGGTATTTGTACAACATTTTATAGCCCGGTACTAAAAGGGTTAAGGCAAGTCTATCCTTTACGGGAGTAACTATTGAGTCTACAGTAGTGTAATTAATTTAAAATTTAATTTTTTAAATTTTTTAAATTAAATATAATTTTATAATAAATATAATAAAATTTTCAAATTTATTAATTTAAAATTGCACTGTGGGTATGCTTTGACAATGAGTCGTAAAAGTTTCTGTAGAAGAGTTGAATAACTACCTACAGTAAGTATGGTAAAACAAAAAATATGGATAGTTTTAATAGTGTCTGACGTGGGGGTGAGGGGGCGGTGAATTTTAGTATCACTTTATTTGTCACCGGGCATTACAACAGGCTCATTGGATAACCATTTAGGCTGAGGTATTTATGTAGAATTGGAATCTCTAATTGAAACTGATGATGGATATGGGAAGTGGTGTAAAACGCGGATTCAAGTTAATTATCAAGTTTTAATAGATCCGGGAATGTGTGTAAAACGCGGATTGAAATTAATTACAAAGTGTTACTGGATCCGGGAATGGGTGTAAAACGCGGATTCAATTTGATTACCAAGTTTTAATGGATCCGGGAAGGGGTGTAAAACGCGGATGCAAGTTAATTACCAAGTTTTATTGGATCCAGGGAGGGGTATAAACTGTGGATTGAAGTTAATTATCCAAGTTTTAATGGATCCGGGAATGTGTGTAAAACGCGGATTGAAATTAATTACAAAGTGTTGCTGGATCCGGGAAGGGGTGTAAAACGCGGTTTCAAGTTAATTACCAAGGTTTAATGGATCCGTGAAGGGGTATAAAACGCGGATTGAAGTTACAGTAATTACCAAGTTTTAATGGATCCGGGAAGGGGTGTAAAACGAGGATTCAATTTGATTACAAAGTGTTACTGGATCCGGGAAGGGGTGTAAAACGCGGTTTCAAGTTAATTACCAAGGTTTAATGGATCCGTGAAGGGGTGTAAAACGAGGATTCAATTTGATTACAAAGTGTTACTGGATCCGGGAAGGGGTGTAAAACGCGGATTCAATTTGATTACCAAGTTTTAATGGACCCGGGAAGGGGTGTAAAACGCGGATGCAAGTTAATTACCAAGTTTTATTGGATCCAGGGAGGGGTATAAACTGTGGATTGAAGTTAATTATCCAAGTTTTAATGGATCCGGGAATGTGTGTAAAACGCGGATTGAAATTAATTACAAAGTGTTGCTGGATCCGGGAAGGGGTGTAAAACGCGGATTCAATTTGATTACCAAGTTTTATTGGATCCGTGAAGGGGTATAAAACGCGGATTGAAGTTACAGTAATTACCAAGTTTTAATTGATCCGGGAAGGGGTGTAAAACGAGGATTCAATTTGATTATCAAGTGTTACTGGATCTGGGAAGTGGTGTAAAACGCGAATTCAGGTTAATTACAAAGTGTTACTGGGTTCAGGAAGGGGTGTAAAACGCGGATTCATTTTATTTACAAAGTGTTACTGGATCCTGGAAGGGGTGTAATACGCGGATTCAATTTGATTACCAAGGTTTAATGGATCCGAGAAAGGGTGTAAAACGCGGATTCAATTTGATTACCAAGTTTTAATGGACCCGGGAAGGGGTGTAAAACGCGGATTCAATTTGATAATGCAGAAACACTTTGAAATTAACTTGAATCCACGTTTTACACCCCTTCCCGGATCCAATAAAACTTGGTAATTAAATTGAATCCGCGTATTACACCCCTTCCAGGATCCAGTAACACTTTGTAAATAAAATGAATCCGCGTTTTACACCCCTTCCTGAACCCAGTAACACTTTGTAATTAACCTGAATTCGCGTTTTACACCACTTCCCAGATCCAGTAACACTTGGTAATTAACTTGAATCCATTTTTTACACCCCTTCCCGGATCCAGTAATACTTTGTAATTAACATGAATCCGCGTATTACAACCCTTCCCGGATCCAGTAACACTTTGAAATTAACTTGAATCCACGTTTTACACCCCTTCCCGGATCCAATAAAACTTGGTAATACATTGAATCCGCGTATTACACCCCTTCCAGGATCCAGTAACACTTTGTAAATAAAATGAATCCGCGTTTTACACCCCTTCCTGAACCCAGTAACACTTTGTAATTAACCTGAATTCGCGTTTTACACCACTTCCCAGATCCAGTAACACTTGGTAATTAACTTGAATCCATTTTTTACACCCCTTCCCGGATCCAGTAACACTTTGTAAATAAATTGAATCCACGTTTTACACCCCTTCCAGGATCCAATAAAACTTGGTAATTAACTTGAATCCGCGTTTTACACCCCTTCCCGGACCCAGTAACACTTGGTAATTAAATTGAATATGCGTTTCACATACTTCCCGGATCCATTAAAACTTGGTAATTAACTTGAATCCGTGTTTTACACCCTTCCCGGATCCAGTAACACTTTGTAAATAAATTGAATCCGTGTTTTACACCCCTTCCCGGATCCAGTAACACTTTGTAAATAAATTGAATCCACGTTTTACACCCCTTCCCAGATCCAATAATACTTGGTAATTAACTTGAATCCGTGTTTTACACCCATTCCTGGATCCAGTAACACTTGGTAATTAACTTGAATATGCGTTTCACACTTCCCAGATCCATTAAAACTTGGTAATTAATTTGAATCCGTGTTTTACACCCCTTCCCGGATCCAGTAACACTTTGTAAATAAATTGAATCCGCGTTTTACACCCCTTCCTGGATCCAATAAAACTTGGTAATTAACTTGAACCCGCATTTTACACCCCTTCCCGGATCCAGTAACACTTGGTAATTAACTTGAAAACGCGTTTCACACTTCCCGGATCCATTAAAACTTGCTAATTAACTTGAATCCGTGTTTTACACCCCTTCCCGCATCAAGTACAGTAACACTTTGTAAATAAATTGAATCCGTGTTTTATACACCCTTTCCCGGATCCAGTAACACTTTGTAAATAAATTGAATCCGCGTTTTACACCCCGTCCCGGATCCAGTAACACTTTGTAAATAAATTGAATCCGTGTTTTACACCCTTTCCCGGATCCAGTAACACTTTGTAAATAAATTGAATCCGCGTTTTACACCCCGTCCCGGATCCAGTAACACTTTGTAAATAAATTGAATCCACGTTTTACACCCCTTCCAGGATCCAATAAAACTTGGTAATTAACTTGAATCCGCGTTTTACACCCCTTCCCGGATCCAGTAACACTTGGTAATTAAATTGAATATGCGTTTCACATACTTCCCGGATCCATTAAAACTTGGTAATTAACTTGAATCCGTGTTTTACACCCTTCCCGGATCCAGTAACACTTTGTAAATAAATTGAATCCGCGTTTTACACCCCTTCCCGGATCCAGTAACACTTTGTAAATAAATTGAATCCGTGTTTCACACCCGGTCCCGGATCCAGTAACACTTTGTAAATAAATTGAATCCACGTTTTACACCCCTTCCCGGATCCAGTAACACTTTGTAAATAAATTGAATCATAAAATTAAATAAATAAAAATAAAATAAATTGAATTACTTTGCAGAGTCACCCTATAGCCCGCAACGCTGCGAAGTGGTACTGTACCTTGCAGCGTTACGTGTAATTCATCAGAACGCTGATAAGTTGACATAATGTAACAAAAACAATTAACTTCTTGAAGTTACTTTTTGTCTTGTACTAAATACTTGTACAGTGCTTTATAATGAAACTTTAACACAGGATACTAACTTAGAATTATAAATTTTGCTTCATCATATGGTATTCCTTTGACTTTAGCGTGCTCCAGTAGAAACACGTTTGGGACAAGTAATCCCAACATTGCAACCGCAGAACTAAACGCAATAAGAACAAAAGTCTGACTGTGCATGACTTTGGTGGCGTTCTGGAATGCTTTGTAAAAATGGCCCAGTGCATCCCCAGTGCACGAGCACGTAAAAAGTGTTTCGGATTTTCTATTTCCATCGTTCGTAAATCGAACCGGTATTTCAAAGTCATATTCATCTTGTTTTTGGCTGTCACAATCATAGCGAATGGCATTGCAGATGTCTCTGTAGTCTCCACCTGATATATAATACTCAATTTCGGAAGTTGCGCTCTCTTCATCATTATCTGCTTTTGGTAGTTTGGAATACTCTTCTTTTGGCAACTCTAACGCAACTCCCCCCTCATCAGTGTGTACTACATATCCCACACTCTTCCGCCTGATTTTTGATTTATTTGGAAGGGAGCTTCCAATATTTGGATCTGGAAGTCTTTTGTAGGGTTTAGAGCCCCTTACAGCTCTATGCGAAGCGGGTGGATTATTTGGGAAGGCTTTGGAAGAGTCTGTTGCTGCTTTATTGGTCTTAGGTAGTATGTCTCTCTCTGCATATCTAAGGGGTACATCCTTGCCGTTGTCCGTGTGAGCATGCTTTTTATCCTCATTAGGTTCGTCTGTTTTGTTTTTTGGAAAAGATTTCTTAGACTGCCGCTTTTTACCAAATTCATTATCTTCCCCTTGCTTCAATTTGGCATTAAATGTATTGAACCACAAACCACAAATCGAACAATTTAGAATCATAGCGGAACAAATTAAAAATGTGCCCTGTAAAATATTAAAAGTTAGTTTAGTTTTAGTATTTATTCCGTTTATTTTTAGCTTTAAAATTTGTAAACTTAAATAATATATATTGGCATACTGTACATGCTGTAAATCTACAATTAGGCCTGAAATATAAATAGTTCCTTTAAAATATTAACAGTGCCGGAGCAAGGTGTTTGCTTGCCCGTAATGATTCAGTCATTATTAAAGTATTTATTCGATACGGGGGTAAAAGCCACGCCTACACCTGCGCCAACCCCAACGCCTACACTGTAATAAACAATGAAATTTTTGCTTCATTTTTATTATGGTAAAAGAATAAAAGCATCAATACACCATGTTAAGGGCGTTTTTCCTGTAAATGGTTTGTGGAGAAATTGATCTACTCTATTCTATGTGAAATTCCTAGAATAATTTCTTTAAAATGCATTGTCTTACCCCAAAATATTTGAGAAATAAAATAAATATATCTATACATTAATTTGCCTTTAAACAATTGTGTAAATATTAAACTGAAATCACCATTATACCACTGGCGGTATTTATTTTCACATGTTATACATAATTATGGTGTAACACATTTTATTAAAAATGCAAATAGTAGTGTACTTTTATACATTTAAGAGTCTGTCGATTTCACCATGAAAAATTCATGGTAATAATTATTTACATACTTGTGTGTAATGTAGCAGCACTTTACAGAGTGATGATCCGAGTGGTTTTGTTACACGAACGAACGTTAGTGAGTGAGTGAAAATAAAGCCACGAGGATCAGAACACTGTAAAGTACTTTGCAACAAGCATGTATGTAGTTTTATTCCAAAATTTTAACATTACGAAGTGATTGTACATATATTATAAGTGATAGGAACTGCAGAAATTAAATTAGTTGCTGTAGAAATAAATGTAAAAAATGACATAAATAATAAGTTATAAGGAGTTATAAGGTTTTACCCGGCCGTTTAACTTTGTCCGATATGATCAATGTGGACTTTGTTCAAAATTGCTTGCGCTGTAATATTCCTTTTCCCAGCAAAGTCAAACGCATCCAGGAATTCCTCTATCAATCACGCATGGTGTAATCTGCATCATCATTTTTATGTCTCTGATTTTTAACTTACTCCCCAATGGTGATCCCACCCCTCACATCATATTTTATGGTGGTGCACTTTGTTTACAGTTGCACTTAATGACCAACCCTTAGACAATGTTTTATATGTGTTGTGAATTTTACTACCATATGCCATATGTATGTCCAGAAGTAAGCCTTCTATTCCATTGGTGCCATTGGATTTTATCTCTGTAATTTTAATTTGCCGGCGATGACCGGATTATTAATAATAATAATAATATTTACATACTTGTGTGTAAAGTAGCACTTTACAGTGTGATGATCCGAGTGGCTTTGTTACACGAACGAACGTTAGTGAGTGAGTGAAAATAAAGCCACGAGGATCAGAACACTTTAAAGTACTTTGCAACAAGTATGTATGTAGTTTTATTCCAAAATTTTAACATTACGAAGTGATTGTACATATATTATAAGTGATAGGAACTGCACAAATTAAATTAGTTGCTGTAGAAATAAATGTAAAAAATGACATAAATAATAAGTTATAAATAAGTTTGTTAGCGTATTCAATTCCGCTAACCAGGCCCACACAAAGTTGGTATTAGGCAATATTGGGAGTACAAGGTTGATTACCAATCAACCTTGTATCACCCCAATAAGCGGGGCGACAAACCCCAAAGGGCCTCAGACAATAGAGGTTAGAGGTCAAGGAGAGAGAGTAACAGCAGCGGGGGGGGGGGAAACACTCCCACAAAGTTCAGGGCGAGAATTAGGTTACTAGCCAATGGGGGGACAGCAGGGCATCAGCTGAGTAACACGGCCAACCTAGAGTATATTACCGGTTGATGTTTAGTTTAGTTAGTCAGTTATCTCAGTACAGTCACGGCAGTACGGTGACAGTTTAAGACCGTCACCGCCGTCAGCAATACATATTATTCCTGTATTACCGGTCAATCGTGCTATCTGCTATCATCCAGTCACCTATATTATATATCTCAGTACAAGATTCAGGAACACAAACTATTACATTTTCCATCACACAGTGCGGCTGACGCGTACATAAACAACACCGGATAAACCGGGATCCTCGGATCCCGTCACAGTCTTAAACTATAGGAACTGCCTGACAGACTGTGGCTGCCAGCCACCAGAGACAAAGATGAGCCAAGAGAGAGAGACGACACCGCCGCGGACCCTGGACGACAACCTAACGATCCGCGAGGCCACGGCGAGACAGTATCGACCCACGAGGCCGGATTCGTCGACGACGAACGATCCGGCAATCCAAACGGAAGGGGGCCGTCTACAACGAGGAGGGAGAGACGAGTCGAGAGAAGGGAGAGACGAGTCGACGCACGACGGCGGTCGACATGCCAATGTCGCCGGCCAGCCACAGGCCGAGGGTGACGGATGGCCCACCGGAACGGCGACGGTGGGGCCGCCGGTACGACGCCGGACCCGGAGAGAGAGAGGAGATGTCGGCGACGAGGACGTCGGGGTCAGAGACCGGCTCCGACGAGCCTACGCCGCGACCCGGGAGCAACTGAGAGAAGCTAGAGGAGGGGCCAAGATAGACCAGGTGAAGTTAGGAAAGCGGCTAGGTGAGTCGAATAAACATTTTGATTGCTCTGGTGCGCTTTGGGCAGGGAGAACTAGCCGATGAGAGAGCGAGTGGGGTTGCCACCGAACTGTTTGAACTGTGGGAACCTAGGGGTATGGGGCCTGGTGTAGTGTACATAGGGCCATACTTAGTTGATGCCAGGGGAGTTAAGTTAGTGGGTTGGGCGGGACCGCACGAGGGCGAATCCGAGGTTAACTCCGAGGATTCGGTCCCGTCGGTCAGCGAGAACCCCGGAAAGCGGGGGAAAGTTAGTAGGACGGAGGGGCGACGGGAGTCCGTCGCAACCGATAAGTCTGCTACATCCTCCGCAAAAGAAAGAAGGGTGTTAGAAAATAAATCTGGCGTGTCAGCGTAAAGAGCGTGAGGCGAGAAGGGCGAGCGAGTGTAAAGAGCGCGAGGCGAGGTGGCTTGAGAGGGTTGCGAGAGAGACAGAGTTGGCCGAGCAAAGTCTGCGAGGAGGATGGAGAGAGAGAAACGTTTGCTAATACCCCACTTACAGGGACCGGACGACAGACCCAAGACTGGTGTAACCGTACGGGCGGGGGGGGGGGGGGGGGGGGGTAATAACAATAGATTAGAGAACGTTAATATTAATAGTACCGTAGTAAATAACCCTAATACCTTTATTACAGGAAATATATTTTACCCGGTGATTTAAATACAAATAATCTCAAATAATAATTTAAATCCAAATAATTCGAATAATAATTTAAATTTAGAAAATAATAATAATTCTAATTTAAATAATTTAAATAATAATATTGATAACGGGGCTATTAATACTAATGTAGACACAGATGGTCCGCCAACGGTAGCCTGCAAGGCAACGTAGTTAGTAGGCAGGGAGTGGCGGGGTTGAGTCAACCCGAGGTGGGCCTGGTAGGCCACGCAGTAGTAGAGAGAGAGGCGGGGGTGAATAGACCCAGCCGCAGTAGAGACAGTGCGTCGACTAGAGAGGGGTGTAGAAGTGAAGTAAGAGATAGTGAAGTAAGATGTGGCGAGTGGGGGGGGGGGGGGGGGGCTACGGGCGCCCCACCACGAGAGATTAGTAGCGAGTGGGGTCGAACTTCGGGGGATTGCCGTCGCCCCGGAGAAACGCACTGCACGCCAGGAGAGCGGTACAGGATGTACCAATACGAAGACGAGAGCAGGATAGGGGATCGAAGAGAAACTTCCCGACGGGATGTAGCTGCCGATCGAGAGTACGGTAGTCGCGGGGAGATTCGAGATTCGAGAGAATTAAACTTCGGTTCGGAAGGGCACATGCAGACTGCAGGACATACTGTAGGCCTTACTGCACATACTATTATAGGCCATGCTGGGAGAGATAGAATAGGCGATAGGGTAGCGCCGACGACGGGATTAAACCCGGAAGTCGCGGAGTACATACCGGTAGGTAGGCAAGAAGTGGGTAGGCCTATATCGGTACGGCAGCATGACTATAATACACAGGGACATAACATAGACCCGGTTGAGGGGGATATTGCAGATAGATGGATGGGCCCCAATATATTAACATCAGCCCCAGTGCCGAACATAACACCGGTGGGGGGGGGGGGGTGACAGGGTGACATTCCCCCATCTACAAAATATCCGCAGTATAAACAACCAAGAACAAACAAGTAGGGTGAGAACGTAGGGAGAACAAGTAGGGTGAGCTAGAAGGGAGAAAGATGGGAGAGATGAGAAGGGTACAGGGGGTGCGTTAGAATAAGTAGGGCACGGGCGTGATGACGTGTTTGATGTAAGAGCAGGGTATGTTAATTAGAGTTAGTGGGAGTTAGAGGTTAGTAAGAGGGAACGTAGTACCGGTTGTGGTTGTGGGCACCGCAAGCGCCACGTAGATGGAGGTAGTTGAGTTAGTAAGAGGGTACGTAGTACCGGTTGTGGTTGTGGGCACCGCAAGCGCCACGTAGATGGAGGTAGTTGAGTTAGTAAGAGGGTACGTAGTACCGGTTGTGGTTGTGGGCACCGCAAGCGCCACGTAGATGGAGGTAGTCGAGTTAGTAAGAGGGTATGTAGTACCGGTTAGTAAGAGTTAGTGGAGTTAGAGGTTAGTAAGAGGGTACGTAGTACCGGTTAGTAAGAGTTAGTGGGGTTAGAGGTTAGTAAGAGGGTACGTAGTACCAGTTAGTAAGAGTTAGTAGTAGTTCACATAATTAACATACCCATTTTGCCGGCACTCAGAGCGTCACGTGCAGGCAAGGAAACGTAAGGGGATAAGATTCAAAGGTAGGTGTAGAGGAGACAGGATGTAGATAGAGTAGAGGGAGTAGATGTAGAGAGTTGGCAGAGTAGAAGTAGTAGTAGAGTGGTTGTGGGCACCGTAAGCGTCACGTAGATGGAGGTAGTAGGTAGTAGCAGAGAGTGGTTGTGGGCACCGCAAGCGCCACGTAGATAGAGGTGGTAGCAGAGTTAGAGGTAGTAGTAGAGTTAGAGAGTTAGAGGAGTTAGTAGGGGTAGTAAGAGGGTACGTAGTACCGATAGTTAGATGAGTTAGTAAGAGTAGTAAGAGGGTACGTAGTACCGTTAGTTAGAAAGTTAGTAGAGTTAGCAGAGGTAGAGAGTCAGTAGAGTTGGCAGAAGTAGAAAGTTAGATAGTTGGAGAGTTAGTAGAGGTAGAGAGTTAGTAGAAGTTAGAGAGTCAGTAGAGAGCTAGGGAGTTAGTAGAGCTACACCTCCAAACTACAGAAGGGCCTTCGGAGGTCTGGTAGACCACCCGGGGCTGGAGGGCGAGTCGGTGTAATACAACAGCCGGCATCTAGTAGACAGGGAGGTGGATACACATATCAGAGGTGGGAGAAGTCGGAAGCGAATAGACTTGGGTGTTGGGGAAACAAAAGTCGTGTGAGAGGAAGTCACGATCGGCCCGACACGGGACGCCAGAAAAACGGGGTAGCGATATCATACCCATAGGGAGCGGCCTGGAAAGCCGGCTCCGAAGAAAATAGTTCCACCCCACACCCGATAGTAGATCGGGATCCAGCGGAATTGTAGCGCACTAGAGGTGGATGCTATCTTCTCACCGGGAAGATAGCATGGGGGGAGTGTTAGCATATTCAATTCCGCTAACCAGGCCCACACAAAGTTGGTATTAGGCAATATTGGGAGTACAAGGTTGATTACCAATCAACCTTGTATCACCCCAATAAGCGGGGCGACAAACCCCAAAGGGCCTCAGACAATAGAGGTTAGAGGTCAAGGAGAGAGAGTAACAGCAGCGGGGGGGAAACACTCACACAAAGTTCAGGGCGAGAATTAGGTTACTAGCCAATGGGGGGACAGCAGGGCATCAGCTGAGTAACACGGCCAACCTAGAGTATATTACCGGTTGATGTTTAGTTTAGTTAGTCAGTTATCTCAGTACAGTCACGGCAGTACGGTGACAGTTTAAGACCGTCACCGCCGTCACGAATACATATTATTACTGTATTACCGGTCAATCGTGCTATCTGCTATCATCTGTCACCTATATTATATATCTCAGTACAAGATTCAGGAACACAAACTATTACATTTTCCATCACACGGTGCGGCTGATGCGTACATAAACAACACCGGATAAACCGGGATCCTCGGATCCCGTCACAAAGTTAACTTATATTTATGGTGGCGTTTGGAGCCATGTTAATAATATAGCTACATGTTACATGTTAATAATATAGCTACTGGTTATTAATAGCTATACCCCTCTTACCGGGAGGTAATACAGTAGGCCGATCTAGCTGTCAGGCAAATCTCCACCTATTGTTTACGTGGAAACCAATGACGGCGTTAAGTAATGTCCACTAAGGGGATATTACTTAACGGATACCGCCAAATACTACAGTAAATGTACAGGCCAATAAAATGCTGTAATGTCCTCTAAATTGTAAAGTGCTAAATAACAACTCGCTGTTACTGTAATACTAACGGCGTTGAGTAAAGTTACAATTTTGGAATAAAATGTTGTTACTCTTAACCAAACCATTTTTAAGAAAATTCGTTTCCCTGGTTACTTGCATGATAACTGGATTGTGATAGGCTCACTGCATCAGAACTGTTGTTTAAGAGTAGAAAACTGTTTGCCCTATACACAGTGCACACTTTCCTTTTTTCCGTAAAGGTGCGATTCACCATACAACAAACTGTATGTAGGCGTATTAATTGTTATTGTACTATAGGCCTACTGCCTTCACTGCCACAGCTTGTAGTATCGATTCATACTTTAAAAGTCACAGAGATGTAAACCAATGGTATTTGGAAGATATTCTAAATAATTAGTGGCCCTGCTTTCGTGAAAAAATGAGATTTGTAATAACTATTTACATACTTGTGTGTAAAGTAGCACTTTACAGTGTGATGATCCGAGTGGCTTTGTTACACTAACGAACGTTAGTGAGTGAGTGGAAATATGTACTGTGTATAGTTTTATTCCAAACTTGTAACATTTCGAAATGATTGTATATATATTATAAGTGATAGAAACTGCACAAATTAAATTAGTTGCTGTATAAATAAATGTAAAAATGACATAAATTATGTTATAAATAGAGTAAGATAGCTTATATTTATGGTGGCGTTTGGAGCTACAGTATGTTAATTGTTTATAGCTTTTGGTTTCTTAATAGCTATACCACGCCTACCGGTATGTAATGCAGTAGGCCTATTTGGCTGTCAGACAAATACCACATATTGTTTACGTGGTAACCAATGACGCCGTTAAGTACTGTCTCCACTAACGGGACATTACTTAACTACTAACACCAAAAACAATACTAAATGTACAGGCCAATACAATGCTGTAATGTCCTCAAAAGTTGTAAAGTGCTAAATAACAACTCGCTGTTAATACTAACGGCGTTGAGTAATGATACAATTTTGGAATAAAAATAAATATATTACTATTGTCATTAACGTGATCTAATCATTATAATTTAATATTTATATTTCAGCTAGATTGAATGGTATTATTTATGTAGGCCTACTGTATTAGTTGCACATTATTTAATTAAGTTTTATGTCATTGTATGTTGGGAATGTTTGATATCCTATTTATCTTGCAGATTTCTCACGAATTCTCCTTGCTAACTAAAGGGGAAACAAGAATGGTCTAATTTAACCACCCACCTCTCAAACCTGTTAAAGATCTTCAAGGTATCTACCCTGAAATCGAGAAGAAGTAATGAGGAGGCTTTATTGATGTGGAGTGAATAGTTGAATACCCTCAACAGTCAACTTACTCAAGTCTTGGTTGGGTGTCGGAGTTTTTCGATTCGACAGTTATGTCTTACTGTCCGGTAAGTTCAGTTGGTTTAACCCTGAAAAATTAGCTTAACCCTAAATTTTGACATCCGCCGAAATTTCACCTAATTTGAAAACTCCAAAAAATCCCTTGCAACTCAGAAATATAGAGATGATACAATAGGCCTACATATTTTATGCTATGGAATTTTCAAACAACGTCTTATAAATAGTGACAAAAGTAGAGTTCAAAAGTTGTGCTGTAATATCGAAATATGCACCATATTCTACACCTAGATCTCAACATTTACTTTCTAATGAGAATGAGACTACTGTACTAGGCCAACACCATGTGGCATAGATTTGGAGGTATGATTTACATCTACTGTAGGCCTATCCTGTTTTAAATTTTATTTAAATTTTTGTATTTATTATCATACAGTATTACACATTATTTACTACAGTATTTACACTTATATATATTTTTGAGCACTATTTCACAAAATCACAAAAATAGTTAAGTAGCTATAGAGATAGATCCTGTGATAATAGTAGGCCTACACAATAATAATAAACAGTAGGCCCTACAATATAAGCATTTTTTATGGCAATAAATTCGGTACGTACTAAAAGGTAGAACGATCTATAACGAGCTAAAACGATCTATAACGATCTATAACGGGCTATAACTTTCTATAAGCAAGCTATACCCACCTATAACGAGCTATAATATGAAACTTTACATTAAAAAAAACGCCCCTTGGGTGTGTTTAAGTTTTGGATTAACACTGTGGTCTGAAAAATACCGCAGGTTAAAAATTAGGGTAGGCCTATCTGCCTATGCCTAATTGATACTGGTAAGTTTTTTTTATTGGCCTATATTGCTCACTATTTTCCTGTATTCTATATGGACCAGAAGCTAACAGCTGATAGCAGGATGGAGGATAGACAGAGATATGGGAAACCTCTCCACTGCTGCACTGTCTGATAGTCAGATAATGCAGTAGTGGCATGCTGACTAATGCAGTAATGACTGATTTCGTGATACCACAAAGATGAAAAGCATTATGGACTAAAAAACCAAATTGCGTAATTAAATTACTCACTATGAAAATAATTCCATTCTAAAATATGTTTTTTTAATGTAAATTTTCAGATTATAGCTCGTTATAGGTGGTTATAGCCTGTTACAGGAAGTTATAGCCCGTTATAGATCGTTATAGCCCGTTATAGATCGTTCTACCTTTTAGTACGTACCAATAAATTCATAAATATATGTAGGCCGCGCACTTGCATCGGTACCATTATTTGATATCCGGACGGATTGGATAATTTTCCGTAATATTATATGCTTACATTTGTTTTATTAATAGGCGTAGGTCAGTGGTACACAAGAGGGCCAGGACGTATGTATCCGAACTTGACACAATCGGATTCAATGTTATCCATCAACAACAAATTACAGATATGGAGGAAGTTGTCGTTATTGTTGAAGGAAAACAAATCTGTGCCTAATGTACACGGATGTAGCTGACGTCCTTCTATTTACGATTGGTTTCATCAATATATTGAATGTCGCCTCTTTCGTAGTTAGTGTCCGATACAGACATGCGAAAGCAAGACGTTTGCCGAGCAAACTGTAGGCCTACACAGTGCATTCAGACTTACTGGATTTAGGAGTATGTCTACATTATTGTTATTACTGTACATTATTAAAGTTGTATCAATTAGTTAGTTTGTTTAATTGAATAGTGTTAGTGATAAAATATGTATATGCAGTGATAGTGTTTGTTTAGTATAGTTAGTTTAATTGAATAGTGTTAGTGATAGTAGATAATAGATGTACAGTATATGCAGTGATAGTGTTTGTTTAGTGTTTGTTTACTTGGAATATGATTTTTTAACCAATGTTCTTGTTTTAATCTTATATTCTAATTTAAATAAAATAATTTTAAAGAATTCAGTTAAACTTGTATAATTATTGTGCATTCTTTATGTTATAATCTGCAATAAATCTTGAAATTGAATACAGTTTTTTATGTGATTAAAGTCAGAAATAAAAATATAGTAATAATAGAAAGTTAGGGCGTGTGAATAACACAAGAAATGGGCGACGATTCCCCGTACTTAGTTCCAAAGCCTCATGCGAATTTAGTTCCAATGGAAACGAATTTAGTTCCAATTTTTAGCGAATTTAGTTGGTTCCAATTTAGGCGAACTTATTTCCAATAACTAGAGAAAAACGAAAACGAATTTAGTTCCAATGGAAGCGAATTTAGTTCCAATGGATGCGAACTTAGTTCCAATGGATGCGAATTTAGTTCCAATGGAAGCGAATTTAGTTCCAATGGAGGCGAACTTAGTTCCAATGCAAGCGGATTTAGTTCCAATGGAGGCGAACTTAGTTCCAATGCAAGCGAATTTAGTTCCAATGGAAGCGAACTTAGTTCCAATGCAAGCGAATTTAGTTCCAATGGAACCGAATTTAATTCCAATGTTTCAGTTGCGGGACGAGCGACGTAGTTGGCGAATAATCTGTTTAATGACACTATTAGGTGGATGGATAAATAATAATTGTAAATAACTAACCCAAAACGCCTAACCTCCTAACCAAAACAATCTTATCCCAAACAACGCCCAACCTCTTAACCCAAACAATTCAATTAAATTCAATTATATTTAATCATCTAAAATGATATTCATAATAAAAAAAACAACGCCCAAGCTCTTAACCCAAACTACGCCCAACCTCCTACTGTAACCCAAACAATATATTTCAAAATGTGTAATTATAATTTTAATTCATTAATAATAATTAGTTTTTAAAAAATTACAGTAGGATTTTACAATTATTGTTGACCCTGACCCTCCCCAAATAGTGGCAATACGCAAAGGATTCACCTACTACGTGGTTAGCCCCACGATTGAAACACTGGAACTAAATTCGCTTGCATTGGAACTAAGTTCGTATCCATTGGAACTAAATTCGCTTCCATTGGAACTAAATTCGCTTGCATTGGAACTAAGTTCGCATCCATTGGAACTAAATTCGCACCCATTGGAACTAAATTCGCTTCCATTGGAACTAAATTCGCTTCCGTTGGAACTAAATTCGCTTGAATTGGAACTAAGTTCGCACCCATTGGAACTAAGTTCGCATCCATTGGAACTAAATTCGCATCCATTGGAACTAAGTTCGTATTCATTGGAACTAAATTCGCTTTCATTGGAACTAAATTCGCTTCCATTGGAACTAAATTCGCATCCATTTGAACTTAATTCGCTTCCATTGGAACTAAATTCGCTTGAATTGGAACTAAGTTCGCATCCATTGGAACTAAATTCGCATCCATTGGAACTAAATTCGCTTCCATTGGAACTAAATTCGCTTGAATTGGAACTAAGTTCGCATCCATTGGAACTAAATTCGCATCCATTTGAACTTAATTCGCATCCATTGGAACTAAGTTCGCATCCATTGGAACTAAATTCGCTTCCATTGGAACTAACTAAATTCGCTTGAATTGGAACAAAATTCGCATCCATTGGAACTAAATTAGCTTGCATTGGAACTAAGTTCGTATCCATTGGAACTAAATTCGCATCCATTGGAACTAAATTCGTTTTCGTTTTTCTTTAGTTATTGGAACTAAGTTCGCCTAAATTGGAACTAAATTCGCTAAAATTGGAACTAAATTCGTTTCCATTGGAACTAAATTCGCATCCATTGGAACTAAATTCGCATGCATTGGAACTAAATTCGTTTTCGTTTTTCTCTAGTTATTGGAACTAAATTCGCCAAATTGGAACTAAATTCGCCAAATTTGGAACTAAATTCGTTTCCATTGGAACTAAATTCGCATGAGGCTTAAATTGGAACTAATTACGGGGAATCGTACGGGGAATCGTCGCCGATCTATTGTGCCACACGCCCGCACAAAATAATTCAGGTGTAAACTCGTTTAATATAATGTGAAACGAACCTTTATATCAGGTTATTTGGTTTCACCACGAAATATTTATGGCGAAACATTCGTTTCTACGGAGCCCCTAAAGGGACATGAGAAAAAAAAATTTTTCGCTAACTCGTGCGAACGACTTAGTATGTCGTGCGCACGACTTAGTATGTCGTTCGCACGACGTTAGTAAGTCGTTCGCACGACTTAGTATGTCGTTCGCACGACTTACGTAAGTCGTTCGCACGACTTAGTATGTCGTTCGCACGACTTAGTAAGTCGTTCGCACGACTTAGTTTGTCGTTCGCACGACTTAGTATGTCGTTCGCACGAGTTAGTTAAGTCGTTCGCACGACTTATTATGTCGTTCGCACGACTTAGTAAGTCGTTCGCACGACTTAGTTTGTCGTTCGCACGACTTAGTATCGTCGTTCGCACGAGTTAGTTAAGTCGTTCGCACGACTTATTATGTCGTTCGCACGACTTAGTAAGTCGTTCGCACGACTTAGTTTGTCGTTCGCACGACTTAGTATGTCGTTCGCACGAGTTAGTTAAGTCGTTCGCACGACTTATTATGTCGTTCGCACGACTTAGTTTGTCGTTCGCACAACTTAGTATGTCGTTCGCACGAGTTAGTTAAGTCGTTCGCACGACTTATTATGTCGTTCGCACGACTTAGTAAGTCGTTCGCACGACTTAGTTTGTCGTTCGCACGACTTAGTATGTCGTTCGCACGAGTTAGTTAAGTCGTTCGCACGACTTATTATGTCGTTCGCACGACTTAGTAAGTCGTTCGCACGACTTAGTAAGTCGTTCGCACGAGTTAGTTAAGTCGTTCGCACGACTTATTATGTCGTTCGCACGACTTAGTAAGTCGTTCGCACGACTTAGTGTGTCGTTCGCACGACTTAGTAAGTCGTTCGCACGACTTATTATGTCGTTCGCAGGAGTTAGTTAAGTCGTTCGCACGACTTAGTATGTCGCTCGCACGAGTTAGTTAAGTCGTTCGCACGACTTAGTATGTCGTTCGCACGAGTTAGTTAAGTCGTTCGCACGACTTAGTATGTCGTTCGCACGAGGTAGTTAAGTCGTTCGCACGACGAGTTAGTACAGTAGTACAGTATGTCGTTTGCACGACTTAGTATGTCGTTCGCACGAGGTAGTTAAGTCGTTCGCACGACGAGTTAGTACAGTAGTATGTCGTTCGCACGACTTAGTTAAGTCGTTCGCACGACTTAGTATGTCGTTGGCACGAGGTAGTTAAGTCGTTCGCACGACTTATTATGTCGTTCGCACGACTTAGTAAGTCGTTCGCACGACTTAGTAAGTCGTTCGCACGAGTTAGTTAAGTCGTTCGCACGACTTATTATGTCGTTCGCACGACTTAGTAAGTCGTTCGCACGACTTAGTGTGTCGTTCGCACGACTTAGTTAAGTCGTTCGCACGACTTATTATGTCGTTCGCACGACTTAGTAAGTCGTTCGCACGAGTTAGTTAAGTCGTTCTCACGACTTATTATGTCGTTCGCACGACTTAGTAAGTCGTTCGCACGACTTAGTGTGTCGTTCGCACGACTTAGTAAGTCGTTCGCACGACTTAGTATGTCGTTCGCAAGAGTTAGTTAAGTCGTTCGCACGACTTAGTATGTCGTTCGCACGAGTTAGTTAAGTCGTTCGCACGACTTAGTATGTCGTTCGCACTAGTTAGTTAAGTCGTTCGCACGACTTATTATGTCGTTCGCACGACTTAGTAAGTCGTTCGCACGACTTAGTGTGTCGTTCGCACGACTTAGTAAGTCGTTCGCACGACTTAGTATGTCGTTCGCAGGAGTTAGTTAAGTCGTTCGCACGACTTAGTATGTCGTTCGCACGAGTTAGTTAAGTCGTTCGCACGACTTAGTATGTCGTTCGCACGAGTTAGTTAAGTCGTTCGCACGACTTAGTATGTCGTTCGCACGAGGTAGTTAAGTCGTTCGCACGACGAGTTAGTACAGTAGTATGTCGTTTGCACGACTTAGTAAGTCGTTCGCACGACTTAGTGTGTCGTTCGCACGACTTAGTAAGTCGTTCGCACGACTTAGTATGTCGTTCGCAGGAGTTAGTTAAGTCGTTCGCACGACTTAGTATGTCGTTCGCACGAGTTAGTTAAGTCGTTCGCACGACTTAGTATGTCGTTCGCACGAGTTAGTTAAGTCGTTCGCACGACTTAGTATGTCGTTCGCACGAGGTAGTTAAGTCGTTCGCACGACGAGTTAGTACAGTAGTATGTCGTTCGCACGACTTAGTTAAGTCGTTCGCACGACTTAGTATGTCGTTCGCACGAGGTAGTTAAGTCGTTCGCACGACGAGTTAGTACAGTAGTATGTCGTTCGCACGACTTAGTATGTCGTTCGCACGAGTTAGTTAAGTCGTTCGCACACTTAGTATGTCGTTCGCACGAGTTAGTTAAGTCGTTTGCACGACTTAGTATGTCGTTCGCACGAGTTAGTTAAGTCGTTTGCACGACTTAGCATGTCGTTCGCACGAGTTAGTTAAGTCGTTCGCACGAGTTAGTTACGTCGTTATTATCGCCGTTACGTTTGATTACGTCGTTATATATATACATTTTAATTTATATAATTGAAAACGGCTGAAACAAAACTGGAAATTAATATATGGCAGGATAGTGCAATAATTAAGTCAAAACATGTGGGTAATTAAAATGAACCAGACATAAAATAAGGGTGCGAATTTTCATTCGTTGTAATTGTAAAGAGTAAAAATTGCCTTTTGATCCCAGAACACGTTTATTGGCAATAAAACAAAAAATAACCAAAAGATAACAAAACATTGTTTCGCGGGTGTGTGTAGTGTAGCGTAGCCTACATGTATTTTGAACATTGTTGTGTGTATTGTCAAATAATTTACAATAGTTTTTGAGTTATTCAAAAAATCAAGTCTCCCCTAAAGTAAAGTCTCCCTCACTCACTCTACGATCTACAGGTACCTAATTCCTAGGTTTTATTACAATTTATTGCTTCGAATTTAAATTCACTAACATCCCAATCAAATGTGTCTAGCAGGAACAAAAATAAAGCTGGCAACACAATACTGCCCAATCCCGAACCGGCCGTCACAATTCCATTAGCAGTAGCCATTTTTCTCTTGAACCAAGTTGTAAAGACAACAGTAGATGGTAGAAAGATCATTCCAAAACCGATACCTATTAATACATAAACAATATAAACCTTCTGTAAGCCTGTTTTATATAAGTTGAAAAGTTGATTATTATCTGTAATTCTACTGACTGATTTCTGATTGCTCTGCCGACAAGGCGGGGTAGCTCAGTTGGTTGAGCGCCGGGCCCGCAATCTAATGGTTGTACTGTAGGTTCGAACCCCGTCAGGGTCCACTCAGCCGTTCATACATACCATGGGGTCCATAAAATGAGTACCAGTGGAATTACTGGGAGCAAAACTTTGTATAGGAGTAGCCCCCCCCCCCCACCCCTGCCTCCGGGTAAAATCCATCGAAAGGAAAGAGGAGCCTCCGGGTCGCCTCCTGCTTCGGCCGACGTGACGGTCCGAAGGGATTCAGCTACGATTCCGGATGCACTCTTTCCATATTTCAGATTTTGGAATGCTTCGACCACTTCATTTGGATTTATTGGCTCGTCCATTACAGGGATATACGGTACATTTCAAGTGAAGATATCACTCACACGTTGAGTTTCGCGAGTGTTTAATAACTCTTTAAAGTGCTTTTTTCGACTGTCTGTGGTTTCAGGTTGATCCATTCCAGTTAATTATTACTCTCCATACATATATATTTTCGGATCGTCGATTAGCTGACAATGTTGTATATAGTTTCAATCTATTTATTCATTTTAACAACACTCCCTGATGATTACAGTATAATAATTATAGGTCGATTTAAATGTGATCAGCTGACAGTGAATTATTTCGACGTATAATAATTATTTGTCGTATTAAATGTGATCGATCAGCTGACAGTGAATTATTTCGACGTATAATTTATTATTGGTCTTATTAAATGTGATCAGCTGACAGTGAATTATTTCGACGTATAATTTATTATTGGTCTTATTAAATGTGATCAGCTGACAGTGAATTATTTCGACGTATAATTTATTATTGGTCTTATTAAATGTGATCAGCTGACAGTGAATTATTTCGACGTATAATTTATTATTGGTCTTATTAAATGTGATCAGCTGACAGTGAATTATTTCGACGTATAATAATTATAGGTCGATTTAAATGTGATCAGCTGACAGTGAATTATTTCGACGTATAATAATTATAGGTCGATTTAAATGTGATCAGCTGACAGCGAATTATTTCGACGATAATAAATTATACGTCGAAATAATTCACTGTCAGCTGATCACATTTAATACCAAATATATTTATAGGTCGAAATAATTCACTGTCTCATTTAAAACTACCTAATTATCGGTTGAAATAATTAAATCAAGCAAAATAATTCAACAGACATGTTTTAAATCAACCTATAATATTAAGCAAAATAATGCAGTTTTGAAACATTATTTAAATCGATCAATAATATCAATCGAAATAATTAAGTTGAAAAACATTATTTAAAACGACCAATAATATCAATCGTATTAAATTATTGAATATTGATACGAAATGTATGCCATGAGTGAGTGGGTGAGTGCCCAGGTCGCTAATACAGTACATTGAATATTATAATTGTCATTACTTTCATCGAAGAGGTTTCTAAAGTTCCTGAAATTTTTCATATTCTTCTGTTTGGTAACACGAGTAGGACTATTCTGCCCCTTCCATAAATTCTATAGTTTTTCAAGGATCGTAATTATCTGGGTAGGAATAGTCGTAGTCGGAATATTACCAGTTGAATTCTGCAGCAGCGATGAACCTGTTCAAATTCAGAATTTTTCTAACCAAAACAATAAACGAGGGTACTACTTCGCCATGTCGACACCCCCTGCCATTTTATATACCTTTCACTATTTGTGTTTTTTAATGATTTTTTGATCTTGGTGAATGTTCTAGAACATTACTAGATATATTTTTTATGGTAGCTAGTGTTTTTTTACTAGCTAGTATTTTTTTGAAATTATAAAAAAAAATGTGAAAACATTGATATTTCAGAATTGTGGCTAAACTATTGCAGATATTAATGATCAAATATATTGATGATATTATAACAGTTTAAGGGGGGGGTATAATAATAGACCATAAATTTTGGACGCTCTATAGATGCATCTAAAATTATTTTTTTGCTAGGAGTCATATTTTGAGTTTTGTGACTAAGGAATTAAAATTTTGGAAAAATTCAAAATTTTTCAAAAATTTTATTTTTTCGCCAAAATTTTGCCAAAAAGGCAAAAAATGAAAAAAATGCTAAGGCTTCTAGCCAAATTATCCAAATACTTCAAAACTCATGTGAGAAAGTCAGTAGGACGTCCCAAACGATTTGCATTGACAAAATTTTGATATCTTGTCGAGAAGAGCAAAAAGCACCAAAAGGGACATTTTTGGTCCAAAAAATGACCAAAATTTCAAAAATTTGGCCCAATTTTTCGAAAAAATTGAGTTTTTAAAAAAATATCAAAATTTTGTCAATGCATTTTGTAAAGGACCCCACAATCATCGATCATGCAAAAAATCAGCACATTTGGGCCATTTTTGACAGAGCCTTAGCATTTTTCGTTTGAAAAATGCTAATTGGAGAAAAACAGGTCTAAAGTTAAAGTTTGTTTATTTTATTATGAAGTTAAATTTTTGAAATTTCAATTAAATGAGATAAACTCAGAGAATTCTAATAAAATTTTTTTCATCTAGTTCCAAATTTTATGTAGATTCCAAAAATTGTATTATTATCGCATGTTAATCTTAAGGTCATATTATTTCATATAAAAGACATGTTAAAGGGTGTGAATTTTTTGACAAAATTTGAACAAAAAACTGAAATCAATAAAAAATAATAATTCAAATTAGGCACTATATTAATATTCATTAATTAAAATTAAATTTAAAAATTTAAAATGAAATTTAAAAAGTTAATTAAAAGGCCCCAGATTTATATGACTTATGATCGGGTGCTTGCCATTTCTTTGATGGTTTGTGTTCAGTACTTTTCTGTTTACGTTTTAGGTTGACCTTCTTTGCTCGTTCTGCAAGGTCACCATCATCTTCCTCAAGGCCAAGCTTCTTCAAAATTATCTGTTCTGCTGAACACCCCCGATTGTGAACTAAAACAGTATACGAAACATGAAACATGAGTGTACTTAGACCCACAAACGTTTCTTTAGATAGACGAGTCCATAGCCGTGAATGCAGAGATTCGTTCGGATTTTGTGTGAGGCCAGGGATACAGCGTTCCAGAATTTCGCTCGTTGTTAGGCGTTCATAAACAGGTAAAATAAACTTCATGTTTGCCTCTTTTATAAATGTTACATTTTTGTAACTTATAGCATTGTTTTTGAATTTACACCACTTATTTTCAGGGCATAACTCATGTTGTTTCTCAACATTATCTCCATAATCACAATAGTGATGTGTTGCAGCCACGATTTCACTTCGAATCGTGCTTATGAGCACTGATTTTTCAGTCTCTTAGAGTTTATCTATATCAACATCTCCTATATTCTTCACGATCGTATTTCGGTAATATGACTGCAATTGGTGACATCGACTATCAGTCAACCCTCCCTTGCCTCCAAGTTTATGAGTTTTGCGAGCATTGGAAAGACCTGTATATAGACGCTTCTAATAATTTATATTACACTCATGATCAGCATTGCCATCTTCTTCTTTGTTGCGGCTACAAATATTACAGTATTTTGAACAAACATCGAAATCAATGACATGTCCTGTATTTTCGGATATGATAAACGCGGCACCATAAAGTGATTGATGGCCTCTTTTCATCCATGTACCGTCAAAAGATATACATATTTCCCTGTCAATCTCTTTCATTGCACAATTTTTTGCATTTCCTCGTGCAAGTGATTCCGTGACCTTCGAGATTTCGTTGACATGAAATTGCCAGGCCTCTCTTCGCAACAGGAGATGGTAGTGACATTATTCTAGAAAACGTCTCTGCATCACCATGGGTCCCACCAACACAAAGCCAAGCCAGTACTGCACGAAGATTCACATCCGCTGTTTTTCTTCCAGGACGAGGTTCAGTTCGAGAGCTCGTGAAAGTAGAATATTGCCAATCACAACGTGAACATTTCCCCTCAAAATTGGTACTATAACCACGATGTGACTCATTTATCACTACTGTACCGTCACATTGCTTATCATCATGTTTCTCCATTATCAGTTTCTTTATTATTTGCGTTGCTACAACGTTATATCCCTCCAACTTTCCATCTGAGGGTAGGACATTCAGATTCGATGCTATTAGCGACGGTTCTCGATCTTTTGGCACTACCGGTACCGGTACTGAAATCGATTTCATATGCGCGAGGTTCAATGTACCGGTATCTTGTTTCTTGGTTCCTCGAAATCCTGCTTTCCGTTGTTGAGTTATTCGTGGCATACTGTATTATAAAAATTATATCGTCAACGATGTATGTACAATTTTCGATTCGAAGATGGAGGACGCTCTATAGTCTGTGTCCGTCAAAACTGCTGATTGCATTGATTGAAACACCAATACAGCATACAGTTAGTAACTAAAACATAACAATGTGCGAATTCTCGTTTTAAACTTCCCGCTAAAATACATTCCAACCTGTAATAACTTATTAGCCAATACAATGATTTCAGTGCAACAAGCCGGAAATTTTGTTAATTTTTGTCATTTTTTTCAAATAATTTTCAGGATGCGTGTCTATATAATGAGCCATAACTCGAAAACTAGACAAGCTAGAAATAAACTGTTTACAGATTTGAAATCTCCATAAAATTTGCTACAAGAAACGGGTATAAAATTTTTTTTATATTTTTTGACCCCAATTATTATACCCCCCCCCTTAAGCTTCTATTAAAAATAGTTGGGTATTTTTTAAACATCGTGACAGTTTTCTGAATCAAAGTGTCCCTGAATGCGATCCAGCTACAGTAACATCCTACGATAATAATTAGGCCCACTAATACATAGGCAACATATTTAAAAAAATCTGTTTTAAACATTTTTAATACGTCATACTATTACTGTACTACTGTAGCTAGTAAATAATTGGCTCTCTTACAGTTTGCCATGCCACCTACTGCTATAATGGCACGGTAAAGTGTAATAGGACTGAGGAGCTCTCTTACAGTTTGCCGAGCCACCTATATATTCAATATAATTAAAAAATATAATTGTTATAATTATATAATATATATTTACGCAAGTGATACCGTAATTTACTCTAGGTACAATTACATTTTGTTACGTCTTGTGTAGCTAATGTTTTTATTGTTTGTTACTAAACCGGGTTCCTTTACTTCCTTCTAGTTTCCCTAATTATGATATGATAGATTAAAAACTATCATTTTATTATATCACAAAATTGCAAAATGGCAAGCTAGCTAGTTTTGGTTTCTTGTTTTCTAAATGTTCTAGAACATTATCAATCCATTTCATATAAAAATGTTGTTCTAGAACAAATATTTTTTGTTCTAGAACAAAAAATACAAAGCACTAGCTAATTTGTTAATTTTTTATTGTATGTTATCTATGTACAGTATAAATTTTTTATACTAGCTAGTTTTTGTTTCTTTTTTTAATGTTCTAGAACATATTATCTATACATTTAATATAACAATTTTGTTCTAGAACAAATATTTTAAGATCATTTTAATATATCAAAATATGGCTATATGGCACGGTAAAGTGTAAGAGTCCCAAATAATTCACTAGCTCCATAAAAACACTAGCTACCATAACTAATAATGTTAACAAAAAAAGTAAAATTTTTTATTTTCAAAAAATATTAGCAAGTAAAAAAAACATTAGCTGCCATTAAAAAATACCTACTGGGTCCTAGAACATTCACCATTATCAAAGGAACACTCAAAAGTCAAAACCACAAAAAATTAATGGTTAAAAAATGACAGGGGGGGGGGGGGGGGTGTCGACATGACGAAGTACTGTAGTACCTAAACGAGGTTGTTAACACTCTTTTTGAGCGCGAAGATTGCTCCGGGCGAAGCTTTCTAGCGGGCAAAGTTTGCTGCGTCCCAAACTACCCGAAGTTGCCGAGTTGGAAATGTTATCAGAAATTAATGACAGGGGGTGGTTTGGGGGGGGGGGGGGGGGGTGGGGCTTCGCAGAGTGCGTTTAATCATTATAGTACTGTATAGGCCTACTGTATAGTAAGATAGTAAATTCACTTACCAACCACAACGCCAATGTACACAATTAAACCATCAACTGATTTAGCGTTACTAGCAAAAATCATCCCAAGCATTGCGATTATAGATCCAAATATGGTTGTCAATTTATATCCAATCCGAAACTTTAGGCCTACACAACTACAATGCCATTTATAGTTCTCAAACCAAGCGACCACCGGGCCTAAAATGAGAAAATAATACAGTTATTCCTTCCATACATTATTGTTGTACTGTATGTAGGCCAGTAGGCCTACAACAACTTCACATATGGTCTATTAACCAACCTAAAGTCAAATAGACGGCCATCACTACTGATCTCCAGGCCTACAACAACTTCACATATGGTCTATTAACCAACCTAAAGTCAAATAGACGGCCATCACTACTGATCTCCAGGCCTACAACAACTTCACATATGGTCTATTAACCAACCTAAAGTCAAATAGACGGCCATCACTACTGATCTCCAGGCCTACAACAACTTCACATATGGTCTATTAACCAACCTAAAGTCAAATAGACGGCCATCACTACTGATCTCCAGGCCTACAACAACTTCACATATGGTCTATTAACCAACCTAAAGTCAAATAGACGGCCATCACTAGTGATCCCACGAGAGATGTCTTCATTCTACTCTCACCGAATTCGTCGAGTAAAATGGAGAGGAAGAGACCAAAGGAATAGCAGAAACCGTCTACCAATATACATGAAAAAAACGATGCGATCACTGACCCCCACGCTTGGCATCCTCTGTCGGGGGGTTTTTGAATCTTCATTTTGCTATTCTCATAAATTAGAAAACAGGAATATAATGTAGATTAATTTATTGTATTTCTTATTAAAGTTTAATTGTGGTATTGCATTGTCCATTTATTCGTAACACATACAATAAGTATTAATCAACAAAGGCTTGGCTACACATTGTATATGTATGGCACAACCGCCGTATCTACAGTATGATTTTCTTTTAGATTATATAACTAAATAAAATAAAATTATAAAATAAGTTTCGACAAAACAAATATGTTTCGCTATGGTTTATTTATCATGAGCTCTTTTTCTTAATTTCAAAATCAATAATTTATTTATTAAAGTAACAATTTACGTTCTGGAACAAATATAGATCTGAGTTCCCCAGATAAAGGACGAAATATTTGAAAAAGAAATCTTCCTCCGTTTCCTTGATTTTAATCCGATTAAGCTGAAATTTGGCATATAATCTATGTAGGCCTTACTAGAACTACTGTAGCTACTGTAGTGTTTTTTAACAAGCTAGTATTTTTGGCATTTAGTGTGGCTTGGGGCCCCATTTTTGGAAAATTTATGGCATCATATTTTGTTGTTAATTTGAATGTACAGGTATAATATCAAGAAGACTTATTCTAGACCATTGTAAATACAAAAAAATACAAAAACATATATGTATATATATGTTAAATATGTATGAAATAAATAAATATATAATGTATATACAATAATATATATATTAATATTTAATTATTATTATTATTATTTTTCATTATTTATATTTTTTCATTATTTATATTTTTTTATTATTTCTATGATATAATACTAAAAAACATATATGTAAATATATGTTAAATATGTATGAAATAAATAAATATATATTGTATATACAATAATATATATATTTATATTTAATTATTATTATTATTTTTATTTATTATTTATATTTTTTTATTATTTATATAATACAGTATAATACAAAAACATATATCTATACACCATGTCCCGTAATATATTGTCATTTTCTGATGAAACGGACCCCCCCTAAGATTTTTCTACAAATCTTTATCATATTGCTTGAAATTTGAAATACAACTAGTTCGACTCACCGTCGATGACCCCATGAAGCCGGAATGAATTTTCGATTTTGAAATTTCGTTTTAAAAAAGTGTCTTTTGCGAAATCGCACCCTCTGTATCGTAACCATTCTCCACATTAGTCGTATTTTTGTCATATCATTAGAAAGCTTGCGTTGCAAGGATTCCAAATATGTAACAATATCTGAATTTCGTTGAGAAACAGCTGAGATATAAGCGTTCAAAGATCGCAAGAATTATTGTTCGCTGAAGGTCATTTATTCTATTAAATAAATACACGATGTTCTGGAACATTTTGTTTAAGTATGAATAGCTACGCAATAGAGATATTGGATAGAAATACCGCTGTTGCCAACCATCTTATAAAATAAACAACACATTCTAGAATTTTGTGTATTTATTTAATATAATAATGGGGTAGACGACTCGGAAAATTTTTTTCGAGTTTTCGTTGGTTTCATGTGAAAGAGCATGTGAAAAAACCCCAGAGAGCAATTTTACTTCAAAAGAATTAATATTGGCTGAGTTATAGTGATTTTAAAACGCAAAATTAGCAACATCGAAAAATCAGGCCGTTTCAGAAAACTGCACTAGTGACGTCACTAGTGCAGCAGTAAATGTTCATTGGTTACTATACAATATAAATCTCTTAGTAACTAAAATAAATTGTGTAGCTAATATTTATTTAGTGTGTTTTTGTGTTGTGTTAAGAATACATTATTTGATATCTTAATGTGGAAATTGATTCATGACAAGTTAATTATTCCAGAATAATAATTATTTTTCCCAAACTATACAGTTGTTAGCTATAAAAATAAAACATATTTTGTAGCTAAAACTGCCAGGTGGTAGGAACCCAGTAGCTTATTGATGTTTTATTCAGCTTCAAAGCTTAGATTATGTAAAAGCTTTTGCGTAATTAGCCGGTTATTTTCCCTTAAAGTACTCTGTAGTTGGTTTGCCAGGCATAAAAAGGCCGTGTCCTTGCTGTACTGGTGTTTTAGAGGACATAAAAGTCATTTCTTATGTATTTGTACTGTATTTGTACTTTAGAGGACATAATCCACAATCTCGTGACGCAATAGCTGGATACTTTGAAACAGTGTCGCTACCATGACGACGGCTAGCAGCTGATATTGCCACGTCGACGTTTCTTTGTTTCTTTGTTCTCTCGTTGTTCAGGTTGACCAATCAGAGCGTTTGTTGTCTCTGTGTTGGAGGTATATACAGAAACTCAGTAGTTCAGTGTTATGTTTTTGCCCAGAGCCTAAGAACCGGCTTTTGGCACCTCCGTGTTTTCAGTTTTTAGTTTTACACTAGTAGGTTTAATTATAAGGACATATATCCTTTAACGCACCTGACTTTTAATCGCTGCTAACTGATCATACATCCTGACTGCTGAAACATTGCAAACTCATAACAATCAGTGTTCAGTTGTTGTTTTATACTGCTATTTACTGTCAGTTCTTCATAATATGGTTGATGAATTATTATATTGGAATAACGAGAAATAACCCCGAAAACCCAATATTCTTGATATACCGAAGGTAAGAGAGAAAGGTTACCAATAACGATTGTGACTTATGTTAAAGTGGTTTGAAGTGAATCTAATGTTATTTGATAGACCCTACATGAGTCAGTCTGTGTTCCTTTTATATGTGACTAAAATCAGTGAAGATTGGCAGATTAGTGTGCAGTATTGTGCAGCATTGTGTATGAGTGAGTCTGTTAAAGAAGCAATTCCTAAAGAATGCGCCATATATGTGAATTATAATTAAGCCATATCGTTGTGAGTAGTTTAAGTCATAACTCTGTTTATATAGATAAAGCGCCACGTCCTAAAGGAACTGTTAATATTCCCCGAAGGTGAATAATATTGTCAGAGATTATATAATACTGTCAGTCGAATAATACATTAGGCTTACATAGCAATAAAATTAAACCGTCGAACCCAATCTCCCGGGAATATCCAGCGGGTGAATGATCGCGCACAGATTGGTTTCGACTAGTGTAGTGAATCAAATATTTGTCATAGGCTAAAAAGCGATTTAATATCTAGAAGACATCCTAATTTGGCGGGTTAAACTGCCAAAGGTCTGAAAGCGCGAACATTAAAGGATATAGCTTCTTTATTGCGGTAAGCAATAAAGTTGAAAGTACCGGTCAACCGGTAAACCTGAACGGTCCATCTGTAGGTCCGTAGGCCTAACTGTCCTAACCGGTACTTCCGTATAAGTACAGCAGTATTATTCGATTTGATTATATATGCCGGTAGGTCTTAATAATTAATCGGGGACGCCTGGTTTTTATTGGGATTTTTACTTAGGCCTATTTCTGTCAGTTTTATTTGTTTGTAGGCCAGTATTGAACAGAAGGCGTGTAAACCTGATCAGATTGTACAGACGATTTGTAGGCTGAGCTGTTGTCTGATTGCTGTTAAGTCCGAACGAATTGCAGTGTGTGTAGATCACCTGTCCGATTAAGTACGGTTAGGAAGTAGGGGCAGCGAACGCTGTAAGGTAAACCCCCAACTAAAGAATAAGTCGCACTACTGGGTTAGAGCGCATACTCCCTAATCATTTCGGAGTCTGCATGTCCTGTAGTTTATTTAGGCTTGAGAGTAGTCTGCCATCGTTTAGTCTGTACTTTGTTTGTGTAAGTCTGTACGGGTAGCGTATAATATTTATTTAGATAATTTTGAGGCTGGATAGTTGTCTGGCTGTTATTAGGTCTGAACGGATTGCAGCGTGTGTAGATCACTTGTCTGATTAAGTACGGTTAGGAAGTAGGGGCAGCGAACGCTGTAAGGTAAACCCCCAACAAAAGAATAAGTCGCACTACTGGGTTAGAGCGCATACTCCCTAATCATTTCGGAGTCTGCATATACCGTAGTTTGTTTAGGCTTGATAGTAGTCTGTCAGTGTTCGGTCTGTATTTTGTTTGAGTAGTTTGTACGCGTAGCGTAATATTTATTATTCAGAGTTTATGCGATTATCCGCAACATTCATTCCCCAAGTTTGTTCCTACAGTAATTGTGTTTGTTATACATACCGCTATAGTTAAATTAACCCCGGTACTACACGGGCTGCTCGGCGTAGGTAAAGACTGGTGATTTTGTGCATCGGTCACTCCAGCAGATGCCGTGGTTCTTTTAGCTGTTCAAGTATATTTAACTACTGATTATCTGTTGTACAAGTACTCGTACCTAATTTAGGGTTTAGTGTACAGTACTTTCCGAAGTAATTAGTGTAGGCATTATATTGGTGTTGTAAAGTGGTTGATAGGCACATTCGATTAGCTCTATTAACTTCTAGGTAGGAACACTCCGTGATACATAACGTAGAACCTATAGCGATACGGCTATAGGTCGTCAGGCGGTGGTATTTTCCTATCTGGACAACGCAGTGTATTTACTACTACTTATTATTTCAAATACCGTAGTACCCTGTCCGTTGTAATAACCAGAATTCTAACCCTTTGTTAGGCTGGTTTGTAGACTTCTTGTAAAAATACCCTAAAAATTTCGTATTTTGTGTTTTTGTAAATTTTTGTGTTTATTTAGAGATTGTAATCTCACCCGAATTGTACGTAATTTGTAGTATTAAGTAACTTAGGTAAATTAGAATCATTTGTTTTAGTGTCCTGTACGTAACACTTCACTGAAAGCGTACCGCTTTGTGTAGTGATTACCCCAGAAATAATAACATTTATTTCAAAAATTGACTAAACCCATTAAAACGGGTATATATATATTATAAATCAAATCTAACGATTTATAAATAGTAAGCCTACCATATAACAATTAGGTCTCAATATCAGTTGGACTACTGCTTAAATAACGGTAATAAAGTAAGTTAAAGTAACCAAGTAACCCTAAAGTTCAGAAATTCAATTATTCTAAAATAATTGATATACCGGTATTTACGATAGGCCTATTATCTTTATTTCTGTAAATTTTAGGCTTCCATTATACCGGTACTTGTAATTAATTCTAGTTCAGAATTATATATCCTACAAACTGTAAGCTGTATACCGGTATTCCAGATAGGCCTATTATATATTTATATATATTTGTGCTAAAATTATACCGGTATTCGGTGATAAAACTAGTCTGTAATAATAGTTATCTATACTATAAGTATACCGGTATTCTAATATATTATATATATATCACGCTACACTGAGTAGCAGTACCGGTAATTAATTACTAGGCTAGCAGTTAATACTGAGTTACTAGACTTACTCAGACTGTAATACAGCAGTAGACATTCAACGGTATACATAGTCATGTCTGATACTAAGCAGAACCTGTCAGACAGTATATTAGATGTAACTATCTGCGACTCAGATAGAGACGTACAACCGTCTGGTCGTAAATCCAGTTCACCTCCCACTGTGAGGAAGGTCATCCCTCCAGTAGTAATAACAGAACCTAGGCTAGTCCAACATCGTAGGTCTATCATAGGCACCCGAGCTCAAGTCAAGCGGGACCAACAAGCAGCGGAACAGCAACAACCCGCTAGTCAAGAATTTATTCCTCAGCGGCCCAGCAGCTCCAGTAGTGAGGATACTGTAGAGCTGACACCCGAGCGCGGAACAGAGATGACGGATGCGGTTTATACGGATCCCCTTCTCATCCTTCCTGCAGTCATGCTCGCTGGGTTATTGATCGCGGTGGAAGAACACCAGATCGATTGGGCGAGAAGTCAACGGTCAACTAGAGATAGTTACGCGGGATACACGAGTGAAGAACTGAAGTCTATTGTCGAGTCGCAATGGAACTTCCCCGGACCCGGACTCCCGTTTGATTTATCAGAAGCTGCCTGGGAAGACATACACCGGATGGGAGTAGCCAAGGAGACCATCGATCCAGCTGTATGGAAGAGGTCCGCAGCCGGATACGCCCAGGGATTCTTCAGCTCTATGGAGCGAGTAGAGAGACAACTGTTTCAACAACCTCAAGGACCTCAAGAGCAGGGATCGCTGCTTTATCAAGTTAGAGAAAGAGTTCTGCGAATTAGGCTAATCTTATCCGCCTTTGAAGAGGCTTCTAAAAGAAGACAAGACACATCGTTGCAAGTTGCCGTAAAAACTTGGTTTCAACGGGTGAGTCGCCAGGTTCAAGGAGCAGCTCGGTGGAAAGCTCAGTTGGAGGAGCGCTCAACCCATGGAGAATCGACGGACGCTACTTTTTCCCAAGTGGAAAGTGAAGCGACGGCAGAGAAACCGCATAAGAAGGATGCCATTGATATCTATCTGTCAGACTATCAGCGTTTTTTGGGAGATGAAGAGTTGAGAAGAAGGCTAGAGGGACTTAGCCCTAATAGCGAAGGAGCCAAACTCGAGTTAGATGCGATTGATGTGGATAGGTTAGCGGCGAACCAAGCTAAATTCGATGAACAACTCCGCATCGCTAGAGAACAAGAAGAACAAGTAAAGAAAAAACGTATAGAAGATAGAAAGACAACGGCAGTGGCAGCAGCAGTGGCAGCGGCAGAAGCCGAAAGAAAAGCGGCACTGGCAATAGCAGAGGCAGCGGCAGAAACCGAAAGAAAAGCGGCACTGGCAATAGCAGAGGCAGTGGTAGAAGCAGAACGGAGGGCATCTGAAGAGACAACCCAACTAGAGCTGGAAAATCTTCAAGAGAGGCAAGACAACTTCAATAAACAGTTAACAGCGAGCAATATGCAGATGATGAGTCGATCTACTCCCAAGAGACAGGGGTATACATCATCTGAGGAAGGCGATACCACCGTCGCTGAAGGCGGAGGAAATCGATCCCGCCTAAGCAGACGTAAAAGAACATTCCACCGTCAGAAATTGCCTGATTTGCCTCCAGCTGTTAGAAGGCAACTAAATAACACCAACTTAGAGAGTACAGAACCCACAGACCAAATAATTACAATAGAAAGACTCCCTACTATAGTAGATGAGCCTGAAATAAGTAGGCCTGTTCTTGAAATCACCCCTTCGGTAATAGACACACCTGGGCTCCCTGAAACTACCTATAAATTCCCTCTGCATAGCACTAAGCTACCTGTGCCCCGTAAAACTGCCCAGGAGACAGTTCAGGTCCTGGACCCCGAGCGAAATATTCCAAATTTGTCGCCCGTTGTCCCTCGTCTGCCCGCTACGACGTTGGCGGATCCCGTTTTGGCGGTTGATTGGGTAGACGAGAGACGGCGGGGGATGGATATTCTCCTAGGAGAGATGAGGGAGAATCGGAAACGCTCTTCCCAACAGGTCCGAGAGTTGGAAGGGACTGTCCAACATTTAAAAGGAACGGTGAGCGAAAGTAGGTTAGAGTTGCAAGAAGTGCAGCAATGTATCGCGTTAGAACGCGATAGATTAGTAAATTTACAAAAGGGTATACCACCACCCCCTGTAACAATGTGTCAACCCGTTAGGTCTGAAGTATCTCATGCGCAAGGTGTGGAGCCTACACGCATTTATACTGCTAGCGAAGTAGAAACTCCTATAGTGAACCCTATTAAGGGTAATCATAGACCTGTTGATAATGATATTCCCTATAGAACTGATCATAATCCGAGAAATTTATATACCGATAACTCGATATTAAATAGCACGATGGCCCAAGAAAGTTTTACGCGTCAAATGGCTAGAACCGAAGCCCGGCAAGCGGTAAAGGTTGGAGAGATCGTCAAGTTCAATGGAGATGAGATGAAATGGTTACCTTTTAATGAATATTACAAAGATAACATACAGAACTCTGTATGGGGCCGTCCAAGTATGACGTCAGCACTTTAGGGGGGGGAGGGGGGTTGGGAAAATCTGATGACGTGCTGATGAGGGGAGGGGAGGGGGTCAGCCAAAATCTGACGTCAGCATGGTAATTTATAGGTGCTAGAAGAGATATAGCAGAACAGTAAATAACTTGCCTATTTTAATTGTTCGAAGCCCCCGAAGACCCGAGGCACGACCTTCTGTTTCAGTTACCAGTCACCATCTTTCAGTGATTAGGACGAAAATTTTTTTTTAATCTGATTTAGGGGAGGGGGGTGGGTCAACGCCTATCTGATGACATCTGATTTAGGGGAGGGAGGGGGTCAACATTTTGGGGAAAAGTGCAGACGTCATACTTGGACGGCCCCTATTATCTAATGGAGAAAAACTTAGATACCTCATCGAGTGCTTGGAAGGATCTCCCAAGTTAATGGCGTTAAAGTTTAATGGACATCCAGACGGATTAAGACAAGTTTGGGATACACTAAACATCAGGTATGGTAATAGGAATAATATCGCTGGGTACTTGTATGCAAAGTTAGTAGCGCCCCGAAAGTTTATTAGTAGCGGAATTATTGAGTTTTCCGATGAGATCCAGGAGATCTGCAGACAATTAGACTGGCTAGGTAAGTCTCATGAGTAT